>OZ030009.1:37915771-38100771 GCA_964023405.1 Apodemus agrarius
GTGGTACAGGAAGATGGCCGTATGCTGCTCATAGCAGTGCTGGAGGTGAGGTGGAATAAGTGGCTGGGTGTGGGGAGACCGCCCTGCTGAGGCAGCTGGTATTGTGTGTGGGGGTAGGGGGTGCAGAACCCTTGGTTTCCTAAGCTCTCGGACTGTTTCTCCCACGGTTAAATGTCTGAACATTGCTGTGAGGATCAGCAAGCTCTTAAAAGATAGTGCTCACTTCCACAGCTTGGCTGTGGGCGCACCCAGAGAGCCTGTGATATAGCTAGGCCTCCTCGCTACCGAGGATACAGGCTCTGGTGCACTGAGAGCCCCTCTTCCTCAGGCCATCGGGGGCCAG
Organism: Apodemus agrarius; assembly: GCA_964023405.1. Classification (NCBI taxonomy): domain Eukaryota; kingdom Metazoa; phylum Chordata; class Mammalia; order Rodentia; family Muridae; genus Apodemus; species Apodemus agrarius. The sequence continues at coordinate 37,916,115 of OZ030009.1, forward strand.
GCCTCCCGCAGCCTCATGGACTGTTTTGCCGACATCCTGTTCGCCCTGAACAAACACTGCTTCAGCCTTCTGAGCATGTGGATCAAGGAGGCTCTGCAGCCGCCCGGCTTCCCCTCTGCCCGCCTCAGCCCTGAGCAGAAGGACAGCTTTAGCCAGCAGATACTTCGGTGAGCAGAGCTGGCGAGGGCCTGAGCTGGGGTGCAGACGTGCTGGAGCTGGTAGACAAGGCTAATATGCTCTCCCTTCCCCCCAGCGAGCGAGTGAACAAGAGACGGGTGAAGGAGATGGTGAAGGAGTTTACACTGCTGTGCCGGGGCCTCCATGGCACAGACTACACAGCTGACTACTGAGGGACATGTGTGTCCCGCCTCACCCCCTCGTATCCCTTCCTGTTCCCAAAGAGTAAACCTGGACTCTTACCGCTGCCTCTGCCTCCTTTCTCCGTCCCCCAAGCCTACATGGACCCAGGCCTGACGGAAGAATGGAGGATGCTGGGACCCAGGCCTTGGTTCAGAATAGTGGGGACATAGGGAGGGGGTGGCAGCAAATGCCTTTAATCCCCGCCCTCGGGAGGCAAAGGCCAGCCTGGTCTACACAGTGAGTTCCAGGATCCTGAGCTGAATAATAAGGACCTGTCTCAAAACAACAACGAAAACAACAAGAAGAAGGAGAAAGAAAGGAGGGGACACCTGGCTCTCGGGTGGGTGCTGCCGTGCAGGCTGCTAACCCGGAACCAAATACCACCTGTTCTTCCTCCCAGGGTGAGAGGCTGCAGTACAGCAGCAGCAGCAGCCCATGGACCCTCCTGTTAGATTCGTGCACACATTTCATCAGCAACTCTGGGTACTAGGGACCTGGTTCTAAGCCAGACAGAGACTGGCCCCATCATAGCTGCTGTACTCGGTAGGGAATGGGTTCGGAATGGCTGTGTGGAGAATATGTGCCTTCAGGATCCACCGGAGGGGTGGGGGGAGGAGGAAGAATGGGATGGAGATCAGAGTCCCAGAACGGATGCGTGGTGTGGTACTTTATTTTTATTATGTTCATTTATATTAAGTACATTTTAAGGGGACAGGGAGCCGGGCTGCAGCCAGCTTACCACTTCCACCCTGATAAGGCGTTTTAAAACACCTGAACCTAGCCAGGTGGTGGTGGCGCACACCTGTAATCGCAGCACTCTGGGAGGCAGAGGCAGGCGGATTTCTGAGTTCAAGGCCAGCCTGGTCTACAGAGTGAGTTCCAGGACAGCCAGGCTACACAGAGAAACCCTGTCTCGAAAAAACCAAAACCAAAACAAACAAACAAAAAACCACCTGAACTTGCACATGGTCGAGGGGGCTGTAGACAGTAAGGTGGAGTGAGAGGGTGTGGACGGCCTCTCCTCCCTTAGAGGAGGGGCACGGAGCGCCTAACATTGCCTGTGTAGCCCTAGCTCTCCCTTCTAGCACCTTTACTGCAGATCAGATCCGCCCGTCAGGACCGCGGACAGCGCCCGGCAGCTGGCCTCCTTCCTTCCGTGTGTCTGCCCTGCCCTGGTTACCCATCAGTAAGAGCCGAAGAGCGGGGCCGAGTGCTCCCCACTCCCATCCCCGACATCTGACTCTCCTTGACGGATGGAGTAACTGCATCCCATCCCCTGGTCTTCCCCAGCCTTTGTATTGATCCGGCCTTTCATTCTTCCTATCCAGTGTCTTCCTGAGCCAGCTAGGAGCATCAGTGTCTTCCACCTCATTGTTTATCCCATCATTACCCTCTCCTCAGTCCCAATTAAAAAAATTATGTGTATGTGTGTGTGGCTGAGTTTATATCTGTGTTCCACATGAGTGTAGTTCCCTGCAAGGGAAAGGGAGCCCCAGAACTGGAGTTACACATGGTTATGAGCCGAAGTGTGTGCTGGTAACTGTTCCTCCAGCCCCATCAGTCCGTTCTTACAGTCCTGGTCTCTCAACTCTCCTGAAGGGCGCAGAGGTGCTTCACGTGGTTTCAGTAGTTTTCCCCACCACAGCATGTTAAGAGTTTCCCTCTCCCATCCGTCCTCATGATAAAAAGTAGTGTAGAAGGTGGGATGTAGCTCAGCCATAGAGTCCTTGCTTACCGTGCATGAGGCCCCAGGTTCGGTCCCAAGGAGATGGGGAGAGAGAATAAATGTGGGTTTGAAAGCCCCATTTATGAAACCAGCAGACATGGTTTGGTTTTGTTTCTTTACTTATATGGGATAGTTCTTGCTTCTAATCCTGTAGTGCCTGATGAACTTAGCAAGGGCTCAGTGTTTGGCTGACAGACTGTGAGGACAACAGAGACTTCTGTAAATTTAGCTGTGGGACAATCCTCTAGCAGACAAAGTCAAGGGCATAGAGACATCTTACGACACTGACGCCTGGCAGTAAGTGCTTACCCACAAACATTCAAACCCAAGCAGTGGTCACTGAGTTGGAAATTAAGCAGTACTAGGAGATCCAGCTTCGGTCACACAGCAAGACCCTGTCTCAAATTATGGGGACTGTGAGATTAGGGAGCTGGCAGCCAACCCTAAAGACCTGAGGTAGCTGTTCAAGGGACCCCTGCTCTCACTGTATGCACATATGTGCACGCGCGAGCGAGCGTACACACACACACACACACATACGTCTAAATGTGACCAGCAGATAGGGCTTACTTACACTGATTTAGTGACTTAGAAATGATGTCCCAGAGGGCGCCGGCAGGCTGGCCTGAGAGTATCCGGGAGGGAGCGGTAGTCAGTGGAACTACAACATCCACAAGGCTTTGCGGCACTTCCGATTGGTCCTGAGTGAGAGGCTGGTGATTGGTTCTCCGTGGGTAGTCCTTGAACCCGGAAGTAATCTCCGTAGGTCCATGTGTAGTGGAGAGCCGGGAATTTGGAAGTATAGCGTGTGGATCCTAGGACGCGTGGACAGGTTGGTCCAGATCCACAAACAGAGCTGCTGTGACCTTGAGGACTTTTGAGGGCGCAGCTGCATCTCGCTTCACCCAAGCTGCGCCCCATGGAGTCTACGTTCAGCAGCCCCGCGGAGGCGGCCCTGCAACGGGAGGCGGGCGTTCCTGAACGGTTCACTCCTTCTGAAGACCTGGACCGAGTGTACGAGCTGGAGCGAGTCACGAAATTTGTCTGCGAGTTAGGATGTCAGCGGGTGAGGCTGATTTAGAGAAGGGGGCTAGGGGCGCGGACTCGCTTCTGGGCATGGTTGCGGGGATTGGGATTTTGGGTGCTACGTGGGCACTGGTGGGTTGAGAACATCGGAGACTGCACGCATCGCACGTGTCCTTTTTTTTTTTTTTTTTTTTTTTTTTTTTTGGTTTCTCTGTGTAGCCTTGGCTGTCCTGGAACTCACTCTGTAGACCAGGCTGGCCTCGAACTCAGAAATCCACCTGCCTCTGCCTGCCAGAGTGCTGGAATTAAAGGCGTGCGCCACCATCGCCTGCTATCGCACGTGTCTTAGGGTTTCTAGTCTTGTACAAACATCATGACCAAGAAGCAAGTTGGGAAGGAAAGGGTTTATTGAGCTTACACTTCCACGTTGCTGTTCATCACTAAAGGAAGTCAGGACTGGAACTCAAGCAGGTCAGGAAGCAGGAGCTGATGCAGAGGCCATGGAGGAATGTTCCTCACTGGCTTGCTTCCCCTGGCTTGCTCAGCTTGCTTTCTTATAGAACCCCAAACTACCGGCCAGGGATGGCACCACCCACAAGGGGCCCTCCCCTCTTGATCACTGAGAAAATGCCCCACAGCTGGATCTCATGGAGGCACTTCCCCAACTGAAGCTCCTTTCTCTGTGATAATTCCAGCCTGTGTCAAATTGACACACAAAACCAGCCAGTACATCATGAGTCACCCGCAACTCTGGGGCTGACTGTCCCTTTGGAAGTAGGGGCTTGGAAAGCTTAGTGGTTTTGTTTTTGCAGAGGCTCTTGGAGGAGTGAGGTGGTTGCTGACTTACGGGTTTGCATTTACAGGTGGCCTTGCAGTTCCCTGACCAGTTACTAGGAGATGCTGGAGCGGTGGCTGCCCGGCTGGAGGAAGTCACGGGATCTAAGATGTTCATTTTAGGGGACACAGCTTATGGCAGGTATGAAGTGTCCCTGCCTCCAGTGACAGTGTCTGCATGGTGAGGAGCTCCTGATGCCAGCTTCCCTCGGTGACAGTGAATTCCTAGCGTGGTACCATTTTCTCCACTGGCCACATTTCCCATTGATGGCTTCTGTCCAGGTAGGGAACGCCTCTCACCAGTGCTCTCTCCCCTGCAGCTGCTGTGTGGATGTGCTGGGCGCTGAGCAGGCTGCAGCTCAGGCCCTGGTGCACTTCGGTCCTGCCTGCTTAAGTCCCCCGGCCTCGCAGCTGCCCGTCGCCTTTGTCCTTGGTCAGCGTCCTGTGGCTTTAGAGCTCTGTGCGAAGGCCTTTGAGGCCCAGAACCCAGATCCCACAGCACCGGTAGCACTGCTGAGTGAGCCAGCCTGCTCCCATGCCCTAGGTGAGAACTCTTACCTGTGAGGGAAGGAGGGGCGGGTCCATGGCCGCATGCCTGATTTCACTTCCCTAGCGCTCTTGGCCTATGTTGGCCTAGCTTGTCCTTTAGGGTCACATCGAGGCCCCTGGGGATGAGGCGTCTCTTACTTTGTCAGACTTCAACATGAATGCCACCTCTTGCAGAGCCTTTGGCCACTCTCCTGCGCTCAAAGTACCAAGACCTGCTCATCTCCAGCCCGGCTCTTCCTCTCCCGGCGGGATCCCCGAGCTCACAGCCTGAGTCACTGGAGCGTTTTGGGCGCCTCTTCCCCCTGAACCCGGGGAGACGGCTGGAGGAATATGGTGCCTTCTATGTGGGGGCTTCTCAAGCAAGCTCCGACCCCAACCTTGATCTGGACCTAAGCAGACTGCTTTTGGGGTGGACGCCAGGACGGCCCTTCTTTTCCTGTTGTCCAGACACAGGAGAGACACAAGACCAGGGCGCCAAGGCTGGGAGGCTAAGAGCACGAAGGCTGTATCTCGTAGAGAGGGCCAGAGATGCCCGCGTCGTGGGGCTGCTGGCGGGCACATTGGGTGTGGCTCAACACCTTGAGGCACTAGCGCACTTGCGGAAACTGACTGAAGCGGCTGGCAAGCGCAGCTATGTGCTGGCCCTGGGGAAGCCCACACCCGCCAAGCTCGCCAACTTCCCCGAGATGGACGTCTTTGTGCTGTTAGCCTGTCCTCTGGGAGCGCTAGCCCTCCAGCAGTCTGGTGGCTTCTTTCAGCCTGTACTGACACCCAGTGAATTGGAGGCCGCCTGCAACCCTGCCTGGCCCCCTCCGGGCCTGGCTCCCCACCTCACCCACTACGCAGAACTGCTGCCTGGTGAGTGGCGGGACCACGTCTTGGCTTGAAAGTTGGGGCTTGGAGTTGAGAGACTGGGATGGCTTTCTTCTCTCCTTCCATGTCAGGTTCTCCCTTCCACGTGCCGCTCCCACCACCTGAGTCAGACTTGTGGGACACCCCAGATGTGTCACTCATTTCTGGGGAGCTCCGACCACCACCTCCTTGGAAGTCATCAGAGGACACCAGATGTTCTGCCCTAACTCCAAGGCCCCCGCTGGAGCTGGCTGAGAGCAGCCCTGCAGGTAAGCATGCAGATACCTGCTCCCTGCTAGACTCTCGTCCAGGCCCAGCCCACACAGCATGCTCTCTTTCCCTCTGTAGCTTCGTTCCTTACTTCCCGGAGCTGGCAGGGGCTGGAGCCCCGCTTGGGCCAGACACCAGTGACAGAAGCTGTCAGAGGAAGACGAGGTGTCGCCATTGCCTATGAGGATGAGGGAAGCAGCTGATACCTTGTGAGACCAGAGCTGTAGAGTGATAAGTCTGCCGGGACCTGTTCTTCCTAAACCAACTTCTCATCCTCTCCCAGGGATACTCGATGTCTAGACAGAGGGCGTGTAGGTAGCTCCTCCCTGAGCAACTGTCTAGCCTGTAGCCTGTGCCGTACTGGCTCAGTATATCAGTGCAGTAAGTGCCTGTTTGGTGGTGGGGTTGGGGGGTGGGGGAGGGGTCCCAGGGCAAATCCCAGTTCCTGGTATGCGGGAGTAGTTCTGGCCTTGGTCAAGGGCAGGAGTTGGATGATCCAGACCAGGGTTCTTCTACCTCAGCACTGTTGACAGTTTGGGCAGAGTGATTCTTTACTTCAGAGGCTATTCTGTAAAGAGAAGGATGTTTAGGTTCAGCTGACAGAAGCACCTACCCCCTCCCTCCCCCGGTGAGCTAGGATAGCCCAGAGTATCTAGAAGTTGGCAGATGTCATGCAACTGCTCCTAATTAAGAACCGCTGGTCTAGACCTGCACTGTCCAAGGCAGTATCCATCGAACACATGACTTTTGCCATTTAAAGTGGATGAAAAACTCTGTTACACTAATTACGTTTCAAGCGGCTTGTGGGACTTGAGGACAGCTCCACCACTGCAGGAAGTTCTGTTGGACAATGCTGGGCTACTTTGACTCAGACTTGTTTCTTGGGGGCAACAAAGAAACAAATAAATGGAATACTTCTCCTGTTTCTTTATTCATCAAAACTCGGTTCTACACAGTTCCTGTGGATAGATATGTAAATTATATTTAACCAGATTACTGTCCTCAAAATGTGCTTGGGAGGAAATAGTAACCCCAAGAAATATAATTTTACGTGAAAGGAGCCCCGGGGGCAGCTGGGTCTCACAGCAGGCTCCTGAAGGGGACTCAAGAGGCATCCCAGACAGAGGAGGCCTGAGCTGGATCTTGTAGAGAAAAAAATATTCAGAATACATCGAGTGAAAAGAACATTTGGGCCTAAACTAAGTTGGGGCATATCTTGGTAGAGTGCTTGCCCTTGGTAGAGAATTGGTCCTAGGGTTTCCGTGTGTGTGTGTGTGTGTGTGTGTGTGTGTGTTTGTGTTGTGTTTATTGGATCCTAGAAGAAAACAAAATTTACTTATACACATTAGCCAAAGGATCTTATATTGGCACTATCCAGGCCATGTAGTGCACAGGCCAATAGTAAAGGCAGAGCTGTGAGCTGACATGGGAACTGGGCTAAAATGAGCATCCGTCATGTATTCTGTGTGCATGTTATGAGGACCCATCTGTATGCCAGGCACCAGAAACAGTAGCAAGTCCAACATAAACCATGGTGCTTCTGCTTTCTGGGGAGAGTGCACAGAAACAAAACGTACTATATCGACTGGAGATAAGAACTATGGGAAGATAATTTATCAAGTGATAATTATGGGAAAACACAAATCTGGGGAAGAAGGGGGATTGTTTAAGGGAGACTGGGATTGGAATATTAAACAGAATGGGTAAGGAAGGGTTTGAAGGGGAGCAAAGGCTGGAAGCTAGAGTGGGGCATTTGCAGGGGAGGGCTATGACTGACGACGAGGAATAGTCTATTAGGGGCCTGGAGCTTAGCCCTGTTAGTGCTTGCTTTGCATACTTTAGGATCCTAAGCATCATTCCGTCCCGATTGGAATAGAATCCACAGGGGATTTGAACAGGAGAATGGCATGGCACATTGTGGGCATTCATGGCTGGCACTCCACCCTACCTCTGGGTTAGGAAACACAACTTAAAATGACCTCCAATGACCAGCAGGCATTAGCTAGTCAGTGCGAAGACCCGTGAAATCCTGCTTCAAGCAGAGGGAACTCGGTAAGACTAGAACAGACCGGAAGGATCTGCAGTGATTGGAGAAACTGGGAGTCCAGTGGGAAGTTAGGGAACCGGGAGCGCGCAGGTGGAGAGACTGTACTTGTCTCAGAGAACGCCCGACGAAACTACAACTACCACAGCGCTCCGCGGCATGACGTCTACAGGGCACGGCCTCAGGCAGCCAGCCACAGTGCGCGGGGGTCACGTGGGGCCGGTGCATCACATGCCCCGGTCAGGTGGCGCTGCGGGGCGGGCCGACAGACTGTGGGGCGGACGGTGGACGCCGTGAAGCTCAGGTCCCACCGATCCGACCCCTGCCGTCGCTGCTGCCATGACGGGGCTGGAGTTGCTCTACCTCGGGATCTTTGTGGCCTTCTGGGCCTGCATGGTCGTCGTGGGTGAGCGGGGCCAAGGCGGGCCAAGGTGGCCTGCTGGTTGGGGCGGGGGGGGGCAGGTGGCAGCCGGAGCCAGCCCAGCGCGGTGCCCTCCCGCGACGGAGGCCGGCCCTGGGCTGCGAGAGCCACACTGGCCTTCCCAGGGTCGCGACCCCAGGTTCCTGACCTCCTCTCGCCCGCGAGCCGCATAGCCGGGAGCTCCGCTTCCTCTTTTTCCTCCTTGCCCTCCCCCCATTCACAGCTTGTTGGGTAAACAGCGATTGGGCCGGCAGGATCTGGCGCGGCCTGGACGCAGCGCCCGTTCCCTCCGGTCTGTGAAGGGGCTTGGTGTCATTAAGACGGGTTACCTAGGGAGTGGCCGAAAAAAAAATGGAGGCCTGGGTGGAGGTGCTGTTTCGCTCCGGGACTCTTCGCTTGTCCAATTAGATGTGGCAGACAGTTTGACAGTTGGGCAGTTTTTCCCTCTAGGCTGGGAACTGTGTCTCGAAAGAGCAACCCTTTAACTCCTTTCCTCTTTGCTTCAGGAATCTGCTACACCATCTTTGACCTGGGCTTTCGCTTTGATGTGGCATGGTAAGGAGGGCACGGAGAGGATTCTCCTAGGAGCCCCTCCTCTCTGCTGGGGTCTGAGCCCTGCCCTTCAGACACACGGACCTTTGGGAAATATGAAATCTAGAGATGCAACGTCCGGGACTGGTGGGCTGGAGCTGGGTGGGAGCGGAGTTTGGTGGGCTCTCCCCACCCCTGTCCATTCCTGACCACAGCTGAATTGCTTCTTCCCTGTTTCCACACCAGGTTCCTGACAGAAACTTCCCCCTTCATGTGGTCGAATCTGGGCATCGGCCTAGCAATTTCTCTGTCTGTGGTTGGAGCAGCCTGGTGAGTGTTGGGCTGGTGGTGCAGGTGGGAGGTGCTGAGTCCGGGCAGGTGGAGTCCTCACTGGGCTCTTAATCATCCTGGGGACAGCGACTGCTTGGGCTCCTTTGATCAGTTTCTTATCCTTCACCAGGGGAATCTATATTACCGGCTCTTCCATTATTGGGGGTGGAGTGAAAGCCCCCAGAATCAAAACCAAGAACTTGGTTAGGTAAGTGTAAAGAATTTTGAATGTCAAAACTAGCTGTGATGGAGGTTTGGTTTTTTGTTTTGTTTTGGTTTTGGTTTTTCGAGACAGGGTTTCTCTGTGCAACTCTGGCTGGCCTGGAACTCACTTTGTAGAACAGGCTGGCCTCGAACTCAGAAATCCGCCTGCCTCTGCCTCCCAAGTGCTAGGATTAAAGGCGTGCGCCACCACCGCCCGGCATGATGGAGGACTGATGACATACTGGCTTGTGACCAGTCTCATCGTAGCGTCTGTGAGTCAAGGAAAGCTGGCTGGGGATTTTCTGAAGAAATGACTGATTTCCTTCTTATCTCTTTTCTCTACCCCTCCCCCGACATTTGCCATTACTGTTGGCAGTATTATCTTCTGTGAAGCGGTGGCCATCTATGGCATCATCATGGCAATTGTCATCAGCAACATGGCTGAGGTAAGGGAAACCAGTGGGGATAGGCATGCATCGAAATGTCGATGCTTTCCTTGAAGATTGGAGGGAAGAGAAGGTAAGTGCATTAAAGAATGCTTTCTGAGGACTCACTCTGCCCCTCACAGCCTTTCAGTGCTACTGACCCCAAGGCCATCGGCCATCGAAACTACCATGCAGGTAAGTGGGTGACAGAGCTCGGTCTTGCCCGGCAGGGTGCTATGGGTCCCCAGCAGCACCAAGTGAGTTCAGAAGCCAGCCAGCACTACATTAACTAAAGTGAGGCGCCCTACCACAGGGCCATGTCTGGGCTTTCTGCACCTGCTCCTACTTCCGGGCTCCACACTTCCTTTTTATAGTCTCAGCCGCCTTGGTGTGCTCTGTGGAGTTGGGGTGGGATGGGCCTGTTAGCCCACGTTGGACCATTCATCTCCTGCCTGCCTGGGCCTCACTTGAGCTACTTCTCCTCCTCCAGGCTACTCCATGTTTGGGGCTGGCCTCACAGTCGGTCTGTCCAACCTGTTTTGTGGAGTCTGCGTGGGCATCGTGGGCAGTGGGGCCGCCCTGGCTGATGCACAGAACCCCAGCCTCTTTGTAAAAATTCTTATCGTGGAGATCTTTGGCAGTGCCATTGGCCTCTTTGGGGTCATCGTCGCGATCCTTCAGGTGCGAGTCCCAGAGTCCCCCTAGGGAGCTGTGGCTTCTTTCCTTGTCCCCAGCCTCCCATCTCCTGGCCCCACCCTTGTCTGCCGCTTTATATGCTCATGTCTCTCCTTTAGTCCCTCCATTTGCCTCTCTTTCCTCTGCTGTCTCTGAAAATGTCTTTGTGGCATTTCTCTCTCAGGGTCTGTGTTCATATGTGAATCACATGCTTGTCAGGAGAATAGCACGTCTAAATTCATATTTTCCAGTGTGTGAATTTATGACTGACTGGCCTGAAGGTCTAAATGTGACTTAGGGTGCTTGACTGAGTTGACTCTTGGGGACACTCACACTGACCATGGGGACCTTCCCTTCCTTGTACAGCTGAACTCCTTTGTTATTGTCCATGTCTGTCTGTCAGTGTATCTTGTTTGGTCATGCATCTGTGGTCTGTCCACCCACTGGCCTGCTGGTCCTGATCTTGTCACTGGTCCCTGCCTGATGTTTCCTCTTCTTTTGCAGACCTCCAGAGTGAAGATGGGGGACTAGATGACCTGTATAGGTGGGGCCGTGCCCCACTGTTATTTATTGCTGGTGTTCCTGGGACAGCTGGAGCTATGGTCCTCCGCCTTTCTGGGGCTTGGCGTTCAGGGCTCCTGCACTCACCTCTTGCTGCCTGTTGACTTTGGAGGCACTGCCGTCCAGACTGAACCGGTGTGGGGAGTGGGCTGCTGGTGGTGACTGTGTACAGCTGTGCACCTGTGGCCCCCCCCAGCCCCCATCCAGCCCGTCTTCCTAGTGTTTGTGAAATAAACTTGGTATTTGTCCCAGTTGGTGAGGCTTCTGTTGTCCCTTGCGACACCTTTCACAGAGGAGGGGTAGGGCCTGTGCCCTCACTCCAACCTCTTGTAACCTATCTACACAGCATCTCTGCTCTGCATAGTGCTGGCTCCTGGGTGGGGGTCAGGGTGCCATGCTGGCTGGAATGCTGGCTGGTGCCTCTTTGTTGAGTCTGGGCTCTAAGATCCTCCTAGCCCTATGCCCTTGGACCCCTGAGCAAGAGACCCAAATACTACGGCTGATTCTCTCTGGCGCTATCCTGAAACTCCCCTCACATGGGCCTCAGTTTTTTACATTCTTGATAGTCCTGTATGAACACCTAACCCAGAAACCTCTTCTCTGGTCTTAGTTCCTGGGGCCCTGTTCAGCTCCACCTATTCCTATACAATTGATCCCTACCCCCCTCTAATCTTACCCAGCCTGCTTTTACCCAAAAAGTCCTTTTCAGTCATCACCTTTGGGGGTCTTACCCAGCGGGCAGCCCTGGCTGGCTGACCTTGACTCATGCTCCCAGGAAAGAGTTGGCAAGGCCCTAATCCTCTGAATCGCCCACTATCCAGACCCCCTCCCAACTACCTGAAGGGCTTAGCCATTCGGGTCCTGGTCTCTTCCCATCCTTCAGGCAAGCTGGTGGAGGAACCTCATGGATTCCTGGTCTCCTGGGCATCTGCAAACGCACCTCCTGGCTGGCTGGGCCGCGCAGGGCCAACGGCAGGGGCGGGCGGCGGAGCGGCGCGCAGCGCGTGCGGGCGCACTGGAGGCGGGGGCGCGCGCGCGCGGGCGCGCCGGCCTGGCCTGCCCCTCCGAGGAGCCGTAGCGCGGGAGGGAGGCGGCAGCGCAGTGGTCCGTCGGTCCGCCGGTCCGTGGGTCTGCCCGGCCCCGCCCTGCCTCCCGGGGCGGCGCGGCTCCATGGCCCGCGGCGGCGGCGGGAGGTGGCCCCGGAGCCTCGGGGACCGCTGACCGGGCGGTGGGGCCGGGCCATGGGGGACAGAGCCGTCCACAGCTGCCGGAGCCGGGATCCCTACCCGAGCTGGAGCGGCGCCCCCTGCTGAGCCCCGAGCGCTGCGTGAGAGGAGGACGCGCGCGGCCCCCCACCCAGGGCCCCGAGACCCGGCCCGGCTAGGGGGCCGCCCGCGCGCCGACACAGATCCCAGCCCAGGACCCGGTGAGCGAGGCACCGGCGCTGCCCCCGGCCTGGCTGCACCCCACCCTACCCCCATCCCACTAGCCTCCTGGGCTCCGGCGTCCGCCCCCATCCGGCCTCCCTCATTGTCCTCGCTCGCCCCGGCCTTGTGTCTCGCAGAGGCGCTCGGCCCCGGCCCCACATCCACATCCCCCACTGCATGCACCCCTCCCCAGGGCTCCACACCCACCTGTCCTCTGCTGCCTCCCCCGTCCCGGGGTGCCACGTGTTCAGCCTCCCAGCCCCGCCCAGACGCACCCCACAGCTTGGTGGCTAGCCTGACCCAGAGCCCCTGCCCTGGAGGGAGGGGTGGGAATACTTGCACGTGGGTCCGGGTGTATGGCTACGCTTGTATAAGTCCGAGTCGCGGTTTGTTGATATATGTGGCTCGTATGTTACTGTCACCCCAAGTGTGTCTAGCTCTATATGTAGGTCTCTGTGTGTCCCTTGAGTGTGGGTGCCTACCGCTGGTACTAAAGCTGTCTATGTGATTTGGTGAATGTTTGAGATATTCTGCTCTCGGGAGCGCGGCCAGAAGTCTTTGTTGACCTTTTAGAACTACAGGGGAGACCTGGTTCAAGCAAGGGCACCCCCAACCCCCACCACCACCTCTGCCAGTCTTATCAACTTTACTCCTCTGGAGTCAGGACTCAGAGCTAGCTTCGCTAATCAGGCTCCAGAGCTAGCTAGCCTGAGATCTTAGGCGAGGGGCTCTCTACAGCTTGCCACACGCTATGCTTTCGCCCCTCGTTGCAGTGGGAAGGACTCTTTTAAACATCTCTCCTTTTTGGGTTAGAGGGTGCTCCTGAATGCTAAAGGCCCCTTCTCAGCCTGGTCCTAGTTGGCTAGGCCTGATTGCTGTTGGGACCTGAGTGCCCAAACTGGCCATGGGTCTAAGTGACTTCCCATCATGGCCCTTGGAATGACTAAATGAAGTCACAGTATAAAGTATTCCTACGTGATAGACGCTCAGTAAGTAGTGCATTCTCTAAACCATGTGTCCTGCGTTGAGGACTCTGCCCTCTGAGGTCTCCGGGCGCAGGTGGAGCCTAGAGATAAAAGTGGTTCGGTGCTTTGGTGTAATCCTGGGTCATCCAACTCACCTGTCCGTACTGCCGTGGGTGGGAGTGTGGGAGCTGTATGTGTATGCTTAGGGGGCTGAGTTCTGGGGTGTGCTGAGGATAGCAGACACTGAGCTGCCCTGAGTGTCAAGGGGCATGCGAGGTAAGTGTGGCTAGGAAGCTGTGCGTGGGAGGCCGAGTAAGAGGCAGGCGGGTCTCGGCTCCCACCCTGACCCGTGGGATCTCTTTCTCTCCCCTTGTTCAGGCTGGCAGCCGGATGCTTGGGCCCACCGGGCGGGCCGTTGGCCACCTGCGGGATGAGCAGACTGCTGGGGGGGACGCTGGAGCGGGTCTGCAAGGCTGTGCTCCTCCTCTGCCTGCTGCACTTCCTGGTGGCTGTCATCCTCTACTTCGACGTCTACGCCCAGCACCTGGCCTTCTTCAGCCGCTTCAGTACCCGGAGCCCAGCCCATGCGCTCTACCCTGCAGCCAGCAGCAGTACCAACTGCTCTCGGCCCAACGCCACTGCCGCTAGCTCCGGGCTTCCTGAAGTGCCCAGTGCCAGGCCTGGCCCCACAGCTCCGGTCATTCCGCCCTGTCCTGACGTGCCGCCTGGTCTCGGTGAGCCTGTAGAGTAAGGCCTACCTGTTGGAGGGGTGGGACGAGGATCCTACCTGTGTGACTAGGGAATTGGAGTACTGAATCACGGGGTCGCCAAGGCTCCAGGTCTGTTGAAAGAGGGCAATTCCTGGCTCTGTTGCCCACTCCCAGGTGACTAGTGTCCCTCGATTCTGGCAAAGACCCTGACTCTTGACACTGTCCTGCCTGCAGTGGGCCGAGTGGTCATCGAATTCACCTCACCCATGCCTCTGGAACGGGTGCAGAGGGAGAACCCGGGCGTGCTCCTGGGCGGCCGCTATTCTCCCCCGGACTGCACCCCAGCCCAAACGGTGGCCGTCATCATCCCCTTTAGACACCGCGAGCACCACCTACGCTATTGGCTCCACTATCTGCACCCCATGTTGAGGCGGCAGCGGCTGCGTTACGGAGTCTATGTCATCAACCAGGTGCGTGGTCTGCAGCCCTGGGCTGTGCGCTAGCCGTCAAGGAACTGGCAAGCACCTGTGGGTGTGCCTGTTGCTGGGCACACGGGGCTGCAGACCTCTGTGGCTCTTGCCTGTTCACGGTTGTGTGATTCTGCATGGATATGGAGGGCGCGTGTCTGTCGGTGAACACGGGAAGGTTATGTGTGTGTGCGCGGAAGGGATATGACCACATACATGTTGGCACGTACCCTTGCGGTGTGTACATGGCTTGCTTTGACGTCTCTTTGGGATACCAGACACTGGGTCTTTGAGAAGACCTGATGCATACCTTCCCTGCCCCTGGGGAACTCAGGAGGAAGAGAGATGGTTGGAATTGGAGTAAGGGCAGTGGGAACCCAGAGGCCTGGTTCGTCCCTGCAATGAGAGATGAGCAGGCAGTAGGGGGGGGGGAGGAGAAAGGGGGTGAACCTTCTAGGAAGAGGACCCTAGAAGACCGGAGCATAGCCAGAGAGCTGATCTCTTGTGTTTAGGAACTGTTGGCTGAGGGGTGGAGTCCAGCATTCAGGCCAGGTGGCAAAGGTTCGCCAGAGAACTTGGGGAAGGCCACATCAAGAAACGCTTGAGAGCTATGCTCGACAGTTGAAGTCTAGCCGGAGCTTGTGGGGCGCCATTGTGTGAAGCGGGGATAACCTGTATATGTTGTGATTACATGTGAAGAATGGAGGGAGGGGTTGCCACAAAGCAGTGTGACCAATTAGGAAGGGCTTAGAGCTGCCGGGAAGGAGCTGGTGAGCGTGCTTGTGGGTGAGGCAGTGTACGGGGTGGAGGGAGACATCACTGTGAGAGAGGAGAAAGGCGAGAGATGTGGACACGAAGCAAGGGTGTTAGTGTCGGCCGTGTGCGGGGTTTGTGGCCACACCTGTGAGTGGGATGGGAACCAGAGGAGCTAGGCCACATGTGGAGGAGGGTGGCTTGGGAGGCTCCTCTCTGGAATGACCTGAGCCTGTGGAGGTAGAGGAAGGACATTTTATAGGGAGTCAGACTGTAAGTCTGGGCCCAGGAGGGGACGTCTCTGAGGGAGAAGGGGGCTCTGGAAACACTGGTGTGTAGACAGCTCTTCATTACAGTTTTTATTGTGGAGTGTGTGTGTGTATGTGCGTGTGTGTGTGTGTGTGTGTGTGTGTGCGCGCGCGCGCACGCGCATGCATGCACTCAAGCCATGGCACACATGTGGAGGTCAGAGGACAATTTTGTGGGTTCTCTTCTCCCCTGATCTGCATGGGTTTTGGGCTTGAGGTTCCTAGGATCAAATTGTCAGGCTCATTTAGCAAGTGCTATATCAACTGGACTATCTCATTACCCTGCAGTTTAGAGATTCAATTGTTTTGTGTTGTTTACACACACATCACCACAGAACACCTCTGGAGGTCAGAGGACAACTTTGTGGAATGCTGGGCATCAAACCCGGGTCATCAGGCTTATGCCGAGAACTACTGTTCCTGCTGAGCCATCTCACCAGCTAGAAATTTCTTAAAATCCACATCTGACATGCCTGCAGAGCATGGACTGTCGGGGTGGGGGCAGCATTGAAGGGTTCGGTGGAGAAAGGAAGGCAGCTACAGAGGCCCTGAAGATGGACCCGAAGAGCCTCAGGAGTGGATATCCTGGGAGCCCAGCAGTCTGTGTCAGGAAGGAAGCGCGGCAGCTGTGTGAGCTCTGTGGGGGAGTGAGAGGGATGTGGAGCAGGCCTGTCCAGTGGATTTAGCAACACGGTGGGCCCAGTGAGAGCCATTTCAGGGGCACGGTGGAGGCGGAAGCAGATTGCAGTGGGTTGAAGTAGGAATCAGATTTGACACAATAACTAATTGGAGACAACTCTTAAAAAAAAACTCCACCGAGAAGGAATGGCAAAAGGTGGGGTGATGTCTGGAAGGAAGCTTTTTTTTGGTTTTGTTTTGTTTTTGTGTGTGTGTTTAGGTTTTTTGTTTGTTTGTTTGTTTGTTTTGTTGTTTTTTCCCTCCAGAGAGAGAACCGAGCGTGTTTATGAGCTGTATGGGAAAGACTGAGGGCTCCTGGCTGGTGAGAGGCTAGAATGATGGTGAATAACCCGGGAGGACGTGGCCACTCCCTCTCAGGGCTGGAGGAGCTCAGTGAGCAGGTGTAGTCAGGTCATTGTCCAGAAGGAGCAGCTCCCGCCTCCCAGCCTTGGCTGGGGCTGGGGGGTGGGGGGTGGGCTCTGTCTCTCCGTCTTTGGGAGGCGCCCACTCGCAGATGCCGGCTGCAGGCGCTTCTGTCTTTGTAGCAGAAGCGTAGAGGCCAGTTCTGGTCAGATCTCCCCGTCTGTCCAGAGCTGCCTGGGCCTGTCTAGCCAGGAACTCTGCCATCCTGTTCCTTTGGGCCCTGAGCTCACAGAGACGGGTCTGCAGCAGCCCGCTGCTCGTCCTTTCTGTTGGGAAGACGATCATATAGCACATTCCAGCGTTGTCTCCGGGCAGCCCGGGCTCAGCACCGGACGCTTGGGGCGTTCCTTGTTCGTCTTGCGTCACACAGCTCAGGAGGGAGCTGAATCAGGGCTCCTTGTCACTAGGCTTTCCACTGGTACACAGGCACACCTGGTACAAAGGAGAAAGTCGCAGGGTGTGTTTGAATGAATGAATAAATGAATGAGCACTCTAAATAGTGGTTCAGTAGACACAGGCAGGTATAAATGAAACCCCAGAGAAAAGGGGTAATTGTACTTGGGGGCCTGGAGGTTTGTTTGGAAGTCAGCCTTTCCATGAGTTTTCTAGATGGGGGAAGTGCTAATCAGTCCAGGGCCTGGTAACCGAAAAGTCCAGCACGTCCTGTGGTGCCTAAGCAATGTAATGTGGTTGGGCCGTAGATTCTTACATCCAAGAGGAGACTGGGGCCAAACTGTAAATGGGGGGTGGGGGTGGGGGGGCTAGGGTGAAAAGCTAGATTTATTCCTGAGAATCTGAGGGCATTGTGGAGGTTGGGGGACAATTGTGTGGGTCCCATGAGGGAAACTGAAGTGGCGGGTACTTGTGGTTCAGGGCCCCAGAGCTGATCTGTGTCCGTCCACCCATCCACCAGCATGGCGAAGAGACCTTCAACCGAGCCAAGCTGCTCAACGTGGGCTTCCTAGAGGCCCTGAAGGAGGACGCTGCCTACGACTGCTTCATCTTCAGTGATGTGGACCTGGTCCCTATGGATGACCGCAATCTGTACCGTTGTGGCGACCAGCCCCGCCACTTCGCCATTGCCATGGACAAGTTTGGCTTCCGGTGAGACTCTCTTAGTGAGACTCAGACCTACCCTCCCCCACCTCACCCAGGCCCTGAGTCCCAGCCTCGGTCTCCTCCGAGCCTCAGGCCCTGGTTCAGATCCTTCTCTGCAGTGCAGATCCTCCTTGGGTCCGTTTTACACGGTCCCTACACGCCGTTGCGATCCTGCCTCTTGAATCACCTTGCGACCCTACCACCTGCTCTCCTGTGTCATAGGTTGCCCTATGCTAGCTACTTTGGAGGTGTGTCAGGCCTGAGCAAGGCCCAGTTTCTGAGGATCAATGGCTTTCCCAACGAGTACTGGGGCTGGGGCGGCGAGGATGACGACATCTTCAACCGGTAAGTAGAGGTGGGGCGGAGAGCAGGCTGGTCAGGGAGTGAGGAGGCGCAGACTGGATGGGGCTCCCCACCCTTCCCGGTGCCTCTTCAGTCTGCCTGTCTCCCATCCTAGGATCTCCCTGACTGGGATGAAGATCTCACGCCCGGATGTCCGGATAGGCCGCTACCGCATGATCAAGCACGATCGGGACAAACATAACGAGCCCAACCCTCAGAGGTGACCCCAGCGCCCCCCGACCCCTAGACGTAACCTCCCAGTATCCCAAATGCCTTTGATCTCTGACCCCATAGAGGAGGCCTCTGAGCATCCTTCGCTCCTGAGAAGTGCTTTCCAGAGGCAACTGATCCTTAGAAATGACCCAAGTGTTCCTGACCCCCTGACCTCTAAAGGTGACTACTGGCACCCCTGGCCTGGCTCTGAGAGGTGACAAGAATCTAGATTCCAGCTTGTGTTGCCGTTGCATAGGCACATTCCTGTCAGCGCTCTCAAAGACTTCACTGAGGTGCTTTACATGACCCTGCTTAGACCGGCCTTGTCAGAGCAGACAGGACGATGGTGGATGTTAGCCATAGATCCTAGGAAGCCAACAAAGGTGTACCAAGCAGAGGAAGTGTGGGGAGGAAGGATTGAGACGGTGCCAACCCCTTTGAGATCAGAGCAACTAACTCCTTTTTAAAAAAAGATTTATTACATGTAAACGAGTATATATGAGTAACTGTCTTCAGACACACCAGAAGAGGGCGTCAGATCCCATTACAGATGGTTGTGAGCCTCCATGTGGTTGCTGGGAATTGAACTCAGGACCTCTGGGAGAACAGTCGGTGCGCTTAACCACTGAGCCATCTCTCTAGTCTCCCAGCTCGTGTGTGGGTTGAGACACCGACGTTAGGTACTCGTGGCTGGCTGGGAAAGGTCTGACAGGCATGGGGGGCATCAGCAGACTCCTTGAGCCTCCAGCTGCAGCCGTGAGTGGTGCCAAGCCTTCTGCGGTCACACCCAGTCACTGCCCTCTCCTTTGTGAGGCTCACACTAGGCAAGGAAAATAGTTATGTCATGGGTCATGACCACAGGTGATTTGCTGGCAGAGAGCCGGAGGAGGCAGTGGGAACATAAAGCGGGGCCGGAGAGTTGTCCCTTCACTGAGAGCTGCCTCCGTTCCCTTGGGCATACACATTCGCCAGTGCTGCACTGCCAGGCTGATGGAGACGACTAGAGTGGATGAAGGAACCTGTCTGTGTAAGAGTGGATTCTGAGCATGCCTGCCATATACTGAAACCTTAAAGCTATCTGGTTCTTAAACATCTGAAGGCTAGGAGCGATGGTAGGGGCGTTAGTGCTGTGTAGCTGAGTATCAGGGGGCTTTTAATGTTTTTCCCAGAGGGCTTTGAGGGTCTTAGAAATTCCCTTAACAGGAAAGACACTATTGAGCTTGTTTTGTTCGAAGGAATGACCTAGCTGCTGCGTGGACCTAGGAGGAACCTTGACCAAGCCTAAATTCATAACACTGGAAGGACTCGGGCAGGGGAGACTTCTGTGTCCCCTGACTTTCTGTTCTAATCTCACTCTAGGAGTGGAGATATGGATTGTGGACAGACGGGGTTGGAATTCAGAAGCATAAGACCCCCTAGAAGTCCAGGGAGCCAATGGAAAAGCAAGTGGTTTAGGTGAAACCACCCAGTAGAGCAGGAATGGCAGGCAGATAAATCCAGGACCCTTGGTCTCATTCAGGATTAACTAGTCATCAATTAGTGATGTCTGCTTGGGTGTGGATATGACTAGACAGCGTGAAATTTCTGGGCTAAGGCTGTCTGGATGGTGGTTCTAATGTTTTGCCTCAAACTTAAGACAGGGGCCAGGCAGTGGTGGTGCACGCCTTTAATCTCAGCAGAGTCAGAGTCAAGACTGGCAGGGAGGGGGAGTCAGGCGAATCTCTCTGAGTTAAAGGCCAGCCTGGTCTACAGAGAGAGTTCTAGGACATCCAAGGCCACACAGAGAAACCCTGTCTTAAAAAAAAAAAAAAAAACAAAAATTAGCATTCTTCTCCTACCGTACATGTTGAGATCATCAGCAAGGCGTGTCAGGAGCGCCCTCAAAGCCGGTGCGCCTGCCTGTCTGCTTGCCCCTGTCTCCGCCTTTACCTCAGTCTGGTCTCTGTGATCTTGCCCTGGTGACTGCAAGGAGTTTCCTGCCTGCCCCTCACCATGCCACCCTTCTGCCAAAACTGGGTTAAGAATCCCTCCGTGTCTTCTTGCTCACGGAATATGAGCTCCTCATTATGACTCCCAGGGTCCTGCCTGTACATGCTCTAACCGACAGGCCGGGTAGTCTGTTTCCCCTTCCTCACGTGCTCTGACCTCTGCATGAAATGCTCTTAGCCCTGCCTTCAGCTCAGTGTGAGTTAAAGGCCAGCCTGGGAAGCCGTACCATAGCGCTCTGATGTTTCCTTTGCCTGTCTCCCTTACTTAAGCAGACTTGCCGTAAGAGAAAGGGCCTTGCGTGTCCTGTTCACGGCTGTGTCCCGGTTGCTCAGCGTACAGGGGCATCCAGGACTGAAGATGGAAGGAGTGATGGATGAGAGAAACGAGATGGCAAGGGTTAGAGGGAGGATGATATGTCTCTGGGTGGGGGGGGGGCGGAGACTGCATTGGGGGTACATGTGGGATGCCTCAAATACTACAGTCACGCCAGCAAGATAGTCCAGTGAGTCCCCTGAACCCACAAAAAGGTGGAAGGAAAGGCCCATTTTCACCCTTTGACTATATGTGTATGTGTGTGTGTGTGTGTGTGTGTGTGTGTGTGTATATGTGTGTGTGTGTGTGTATATATATATATATATATATAAAATATATATATTAGAATATGAATGGAGTGCCCTGTCCTGTGAGAGGCTGTTGTTATAGTTTCTGACTAAAGGGGCCGAGGTCTCTGCTCTGAGAGCAAATATAAGAGCAGTGGCTGGGCTTCTGCCGCGCTGTCCCTGAAGGGAGAGGATGGCCTGAGCCGTGGTTGGCCACAGAGATTCAGGACTGAGCAGACAGTTAGCCTTGATCTGAACTGTCTCCCGTCCTAGGTTTAATAAGATTCAAAACACGAAGATGAGCATGAAGTGGGACGGCATTGGATCCGTGCGGTACAGAGTCTTGGAAGTGTCTCGGCAGCCGCTCTTCACCAACATCACAGTGGACATCGGACAGCCCATGCCATGGCTCACTCAAGGCTGACAGACCAGACCAAGGCCTCCATGCCCTTCTGCTATGGAAGGCTGCCGGCCAGAGGACTGACCTCCAGCCTGGCTGACAGCTGCCCTAGGGGTGTCCCCAAGACTGAGACTGTGAGCTGTTTTCTGAGTCTTAATAGCCAGCTGTACCTAGAAGTTTCAGAACTCACTTGAGGGGTGTTTGGGCAAGCCCCTCTTATGGCCCTCTCTGGGGTCAACCCTTCTTCCTGTCCTACTTTTCCCAGCCCAAACCTCCTCACTGTTAGGGTTGGGCCAGCCCCTGCACTGCCTCGCGGAGTGGCCTGGGCTAGGTCACTCCACCTCTCTGTGCCTCAGTTTCCCCACTCCCCTTGAGTCCTCTAGGGCCTGGAAAGGTGGGAGGTTTGACAGGGGGCAGTATCTCTTCCAGGGGGAGTTCTCGGATCTGGAGACCCCTCATGCTTCCAGGGGAGGGGAAACCTTTTTCATTCAACATTGTAGGGGGCAAGCTTTGGTGAGCCACCTACTGAGGAGCGCCCCCAGGAGGGGACCAGAAGGGGTGCTGTGTTGTTTCCTGGGACCATGGGGTTGGCCTTTGCATGGGGACAGGTGGGGCCTGGATCAGTCGATCTGGCCTCCCTCCCTTAGAGGGGAGGCAGAAGCCCAGGGCCTGCTCTGTTTATATGTTGCACAGAAACTTGTGTGGGTGCTTTAGTAAAAAAAAACGTTACTGGAGTAGCTCCCTATCTGTGTGTGAACGGGATCTGGGTCCCCGGAGCTAGTTTGTGTTGTGGGAGGTGACCTGGCTAGGGTCTTCTAGTGACTTAATAAATTTCCTAGCCCCATCACTTACACCTGTTCTAGGGAGAAAGTTGTATCTTGACACTGCTTTCAGACTAGTAGGGCTAAGGAGATAGTGGGCCGGTGGGGCCCGATTTCTCAGCTCTTCTCCCTCAGAGGCAGAGGTGTCCTGGGGATAAGCACAGGGTGCCCAGTCGCTGCGGGCAGGGCAGGGTAGGGCAGGGCAGGGCCGGGCCTCTTTCGAGGGCTGATCCCAGGGCGCGATGGTTTCCCAGGTGACCGACTCTTAGGAGGGGAGGGGCTAAGGCCCGATTCCCACAGCCAGGCTTCCCCCAGAAGAGGTCAGGATCCCGCACCCTGAAGGATCTGCCCATAGTAGGCCACCAAAAGTCAGCGCAATTCGTGGGTGGGGACGTAGGCGAAAAGGGGCGGGATATCGATGTCAGCCGGAGGGGCTTGGTGGGCGTGGCTCTGGTCCAAGGCAACCAGCCGTCTCCCAGGAAATCTAGCACTCTGACCTGCGGGCGGGCGGGCCTGTAGGTCTGATCAGGGGACCGCGACCCACGCAGGCCATGCCCGGGGACTCCCCAGCACTGTGGGAGCTGGTGGAGGAGCATGTTCCACTCCCGGAGCGGCCTGAAGTGAAGAGGATTCTGGGAGAGGCAGCAGTGGACCTGAGCCTGGAGTTGCGAGAGGAGGTGGGAGTCCGGTGGGTGGGGGTGGGTCACGTTCCAGGCCTGCCCTGCAACTCGATTTCCTACCACCACCAGGTCCCTAGCCCTATATGGTGACCTCCTAACACCTTGTTCTCACTGTCTGCCCGTGCTCTCCTGTTTAGCTCCTCCCATCCCTTGACAACCCCCAACCAACACACAGAAACCTCTGCCCCAGTGGCAAGGTACCCAGCTCTCCTTACAGGTGGCCATGCTAAAGGCGCTGCTCCAAGAGATCCAGTCTTCTCAAGTTTCCAACTCTGACTCTCCCTCCCTACTGGCACCACCCCCCCTCCTGAGGGACCTCATGCGCCAAGAACTCCGACAGTTACTCCAAGGCCTCCGCCTTAAGGCTATCAGTGAGGGCAGGTGGGATTCTTAGCCACAGCCTCCTTGCGGGGACACCAGATGGGCTGCCCCGATAAGGAGCCGGGGTGACCCTTCCTGGGGTTTCCTGAAAGGAGGTCCTCAGGGCCCTGCATGCACGTGCTTTCAGGGATCAGACCCAGATGTGGGCCCAGTATAGTCCCAGGGTCCTTCGCTTTGCCTTAGAGGAGCCCAGGAGTGACTCAACGCAACAGGAACCATTCCCAACGAGAGCCGGTGAGCCCAGGTAAAGACAGAAGACTCTCCCCATCTGGGGCTGGACGCTGTTAGAGCTGTGATAGGGGTCGGCACACAAAGGCAGAAGTCCTTAGGGGACCCCTGCAGCTTGGCGGCAGAGAGCAGTTCTTTCCAAGCAGATTAAAGGGAGAGTTTTTGTAGGCAGGGGGAGGGGGTGGACAGGAGGCCACGTCCGGTGAACAGTTCTTCTCAGGCCTAGCAGATGAGACTGAAGGCTTGGGCTGGAGGGTCACGAAGAGCTGAGAGGAGGGGACAAATTATATTCTCAGCTGGGGACAGAGAGGGAAATGAATGTCCTCCTGCTCATAAGTAGACTGCACCAATTCCTTACTCAAATCCCCCACAATCCTAGAAGTTGAGCATTGTCCCCAGCTTTTCTGGTGACAGAATGAATGCTCAAAAGGACAATCTCCCCGAGGTCACACAGCGAAGGTGGCAGAACTAGCAGGTGCAAGCCTGGGCTCTGGGACTATTGTTTGCACTTGTTGTTGCCTGTGTGAGAAAAACAAAAGGCTCTTGAAGTGGCATTTGTTTCCTGAAGGACTAGAATGAGCAACACAGAGAGGGTGACGCTAACCTCACCTGTCAGCAGCTGTCCCAGGGACCTCACTGTCATCAAGGACCAACTGAATGTGTCTAACATTGACCAGGTTGTCAGACACCTGAGGTGAGGCCTCGGGGCATCTGAGTGTATAGACTGGGGGCAAGAAGACAGGAGTGGAAATTAAGGGGGTGGGACTACCGTGTGTGTGTGTGTGTGTGTGTGTGTGTGTGTGTGTTGGGCAGTGAGTGGGGCTGCTACAATACGAACAAGTAGCCAATTACAGGGACCAGGAGGGGTCAGGGTCCTAGGATTTCAGCCTGGCACACGCGGAGCCAAGGGAGGGTTATAAGCAGGCTGTGGTATGGGGCTAATGGATGGGCCCCAGGGCCAGGGCCAGGGCCCAGAAGAGAGTGCTTGTGGGGGTGCAAGCACTGACGTGGCTGGTAACAGTGGGGGGCTGGAAAGCAGCACCCCGAGGACAATATAGCCTGAGGATGGAGGACTGTCTCCCCTCTGGTGGTTCTGGGGGGTGGGACCACGTAGTGGGCTGGGCAGGTCCTGCCTCACTGGCTCTGGCCATTCATGCTCCTGTCTAGAAGCCTCCTGGAGGAGGAGTGTCACATGTTGCAGAAAGAGATCTCTGACCTGCAGGTGAGCACAGCCCTTGGCCTTCCCCCAGGGTCTCCGTTTAGCGGGGACCACGTTTGTGTGTCTGTATATATGTGCATATCAAGGTTGTGAGTCCTACGCCCATTTCTATCAGGCCATGGTTGTCAGCTTTAGACTAATCCACTCAATAGCCTCGGTCTCCCGCGTCCTGAGTCTGAGTGCATACCGAGCTGCCGTCTTGCCAAGCCTGGCTTTCCACGGGCTACGCTCTCATGATAGTTAGGCCAAGCGGCTCCATGGTCTCATTCCTGAGCCCATACTCAGGCTCTTGGTCTCTAACTTCAGGCAGGACCACTGAAACAGCTTTCTCCACAGCACTGTCTGGAAATGGAACAGATGCAGGCTGGCCAGGACACCCTCATGCCCACCCTGGGAGGTAAGGACCCCAGGCGAGCCCCTGGGGTACCCAGTCCCCTCCCTTCACCCCATACTGCACATACTACCGTAAATACTCTAGAAGAGCTAGGTGCTATCTCAGCTGTGCCCTTCCACAGAGATAAAGGATCAGAAGAAGGCCATGGAACGGGAGCTGCAGGTCTCTCTGGGGCCTTTGTGTACCGCGGCCAAGCACAGGTACACCGAGACACAGGGTGGGCAGTGTAGAGAGAAGCTCAGACCATGGTCACCTCACATCTACCCATCCTGTGCAGGCAGAAGCCTTTGAGGTCATCCATTCCCGGCCTTAGACCCCTCCCTTGTCTCCATGGCTACATGCCTACACCTCCTTCGGAGCACTGCCCCCACCCTCAAGGTCAGGCAAGCGCCCGCCGCTGGAGACGGCAACTTCGGCACAGCTCTTGCAAAGAGACAACTGCCACATCAGTTTCCCGTGCAGCATCCCAGGCACCGACCTGAAGGGTTGCTCACAAAACAGGCTTCTGCTTCTGCCGAGACTCGCCCATCTGTTGTTGCCTCCAGCTGCCACAGCTCCGTTCCTGCTTCATCCTCAGATGAGCTCACATGTCCCCCCACCCCACCCCACCCCCACCCCTCATAAGCTGTGTGTTGGTCTGGTCCCGTCCCCACCCCTCGTCAGGTCACTGCCGTCGAGAGAGAACCGAGCGGCAGGACACCTGTTCTAACCATCAAAGCCTTTGGCCCCGTCTCCTCCACACACGCCTCCACAGAGGCTGGGAGGACAGAGGTCCCATCCCAGCTTGACTTTTGTCCCCTAGGGACCCAGACAAAGCACATCAGCAGCTCAGAGACAGGAATAGAAATTTCATTAAAACCTACGGACTTTAAAACCCTAGTGCTGCGCACTGGGCAGCGGCGGGTGGCACACCGTTATTGCTACAGAGGATTAGAAGTGGCTTGGCCAGGGCTGTCACTGCAGAGGGCACAGAGGACAGACAAACGGACTGCAGGCCTTGGGAGAAGGTGCTCTGACTGCAGAGGGGGGTCGGGCATGTGGGCTAGGGGCATTTGGCACATCGAATGGGGTTTTAGCACATCTGGGAAGCCTGGCCCTTCAGCCTGGCGGAGGGTAGTGGGGGGAATGTCGTGCAGAGTCCCTTTCCCCAGGGCTCTGGGCTCAAGCTTCCCACAGAGAAGTCCCCTTCTTTCCCTCCATAAACAAGTGCTTTGGGCAGGCTGCCGGGTCGTGGCCTTTGCTGGCTGGGCCTGACAACCAGGGCTGGAACAAAGGACAGAGACCCTGGAGCAGCCAAGGGAGGTGCAGGCAGGCCTGGAAGACAGACTGGACTCAAGGCTGGGGCAGGGGGTGGCAACCACAGGTAATACGATTTTTAAAAAAATAATTACACAAATAAACAGGGCTGAGTGGTGCGGTCCAACAAGTAACACTGTACAGCCCCAGGGCCCTCACCTTGTCCGAGTAGGAAGATACAGACGTACCTGGGCAGAGGCTAGGGTTTGTTCTGTGGTCGGGAACACTGGTCATGAGGCTGGAGGGGAACCGGTAGGGTGTGGACACAGACCCTCCCAGCCCATAGTGAGACATCTCAGGGCAGGGCATGAGCAGATCAGAGGCCGTAGGAAGCCTGGCAGGCCTCTGGGGACCTGGCCTGACACCTCCTCCAAAGTGCTTTGGACACTGCTACCCCATGCCCTACCCCCCCCCCCCCACAATCCCCCCCCCCATCACTTTCCCACCCCCAGCTGCTGTCTTGGCATCCAAAGGATGTGTAAACACTGGGGACATGAGCAGTGGTGGCCAAGGTGACAGCAGCCAACCTGGCCAGGGCATGATGGGGCAGGCCTCCACCTGTCCACCGCCTCCCCAGTCTCTGTGGCGGGAGCAAGGGTTGGGTGGGGCTTTCCCCCTTGCGACAACTGTGCTCATATCCGGGAGTCCTGGAGGCGGCTGGAGCCATTACTGCCCACGATGGGGATCTGGGCCTTGTCTGGGTGCAGTGGCTGGACCTCAAACCCATCTTCAGGAGAGGGGGTTGTAGTGGGGGCATAGCGCCCAGTCCGGTGCTCCAGGAGGGCGGGGCCCCAGTCTCTGCTTGGCTTTGTGGCATTTTTCAAACGCTGCAGGCAGGGGGCACAGTGAAAAGTGTGTCAGAAGAACCCTTAATGCTCGAAGTGTTTTCACTTCGCCTGCCCGTCCAGTCCAGCCCGTCCTCAGCCCTCACCTGGAGAAGTGTGTCCCCATCTGTGCGGCAGAGCTGGAACAGTGCGTACAGGGGGATGCAGATGACAGACGACAAGGCCATGAGGAAGCCGATGGCCACAGCCCAGCCTGGGTACTGGTAGTGGTTGTAGGTGATTGGCCGGTACTGGATCACCGTGAAGATGAGAATGAACTGGAGAGCAGAGGACGATGTGAGGCTGAGGAGCCCCCCTCCCGGACCCCAGGCTTGCCCTCCTGGCAGCAACCCTTCTTCCTAGGCCAGCAAAAGGGGGCGTGGCTTAGAGAAGTAGGACCCCAGCGAGGGGCTGGGCATGGAGGCGCCATAAATGGAAAGAGGGTTTTGCCAGCGTCAACTCGCAGGGAACAAACTGCTGCCTCCTTTGGAAAGCAGGCGCGCCCTCAACCCTGTACTGCCTAGAGAGCTAAGGACAATTTCCTAGCCGCAGGCTCCAGCTCTGCCTGCTGACCTGTCAGCCGCATCCCCCTGCCTTAGGCTTTCCCCACAGCCAGAACGACTTCTGTTCATCCCGCAGAGCCACCCTCAGCGTCCCTGTCCAGCCCTGAGCCAGTGCCACCTCTTTCAGGAGGGCTTTCTGGATTTTCTGCCTCCTATCAGGCCTCGCCGTGGCATCTCCCACCTGTTTAACTCGGAGCCACGCCGCTTCCTATTTTGCACGGTCTGAGCACCTGAGATGATCGCCCTGACTCTGGGACTAAGGTGCCTTGCACAATCTCGTTTAACTGTGTGGGCTGATTTGTGCCGGGAGATGCTCAGATCGGGAAGGGGGTCGAGGAGCAAGCCAGGTAAGGTCTTGCCTCACTGTGGCTGTGGTAACACGTGAGAGTCAGCCTGGAGAGTGCCCCGAGGCTACGGATGCTGTGTCAGCAGGAGACGCGCACCTCGCTGGACAGAGGTAGATAAAGCAAGCTAAAGATCTAAAACAGGAGACTTAGCCAGGTGGCTCGTAAGCCACACTCAGAGGACCCATGGAAGGCCTCAGCATGGCCCTCAGCATTGAGGGGCATCCTGGAGCTTAAGTTCCTCTGACCTTCCCTATACTGAACCTAGGGCATCCTCCCTACAGCACCATATATGTGTGTGCATGTTTACTAACCTAGTTGATTGTGTGTGTGTGCACGCATGTGTATGTGTTTGCTTTTTTTGTTTTTTTAGACAGGGTCTCATTTGTGTCACCCTAGCTAACCTGAAACCCCCTATGTAAACCAGGCTGGCCTCAAATTCAGATACTGGTTGGCCTCTGCCTCCTGCGTCCCCAGTGCTGAGATGACATGCGAGTGCTACCGTACCTGGCTTAACAAAGCCTGATATATGTGAGGGTGAATTCCTTTACTGCAGTTATAGAAGGAAGGGGTTTGTCAAGAAGAACACAGAACAGAACACAGAACAGGCACATAAAGCCCTGAAGAGAACCATGCCTGCACAGCCTGAATTCCTCACCTTAACGTCCCTGCAGCCCAGCTTTCTGGACACTGCCTGCTTCAATCTCTGCCTAGAGAGTCCACAGAACACAGGCTGAGGCTCTTGGTGGGTAAGCCCAGGTACTAGAGTGTGGCCTCTCAGCCTTCAGGACAATGTCCTGGTTCTGGGCCAATGCCACACCCCCAGAAGGCATGGTGCTGGGCAGTGGTTCCAGCCCTCTCTGGCCTCTCAGCCTTGAAAGGAGACTTCCGCTCCTCCTGTTTCAATGCTGGGCCTGTGGCCAGAACTGTTGTCTGTGCCAGGCCCAGGAACATCCCACACCCCTTGTGGTGGAGGCCTCGGTCCTCCAGGGACCTCTTTTTCAGAAATATGAGCCAGTGTGGAAGTCTGGTCTAGAGCTCTTCACGAGCCTGAGGAACTGAGCAGGACACAGGTAGCTCCGGGCACTGCCTTGCCGCTGAGTGAGCCCTCTGACCCTCTTCTCTGTGTCTGACTATTATGCCATTAAACCCCCACCCCCACTTCTAACAGAAGCAGCAAAATGAGCCTGTTTTAGCCCACAGGCCTGCAACAGGGCTCTTGCCCCCTTATTAAGCATGTGGTATAGGCTTATTTAACATCCCTGTGCCTTAGAGTGGGGAGACCTGATAATCCAGAGCGGGGCTGCTTAAGTTAACATGTGAACAGGGTGGAGGGAGGACCAGCCTCCTTGCCTTGCAGGGAATCCTGACAGCAGTGCAGTGTTCTCTGATACATTCCCCTGATGCTCGGTGTTCGAAGATATGGGGGTGCTCCCTTCAAAGCCATCCAACTTCCCAGCCTTTGGGGGCTTAGGAAGTGGCCCCCATCACAGAGCCAACCTGACTCCTAGCCCTGTACCCACAGGTCCTGGGGCTGTGGAGGAGTGGTGCCACATTCCCCTGTGTCCCCGCTTAGGGGCAGTCTCCATGGGGGCCTGGGTATGAACAGCAAAGCAGGCAGAAGCCACACTGATATCAATGGCTCCCGGGGCCCCTGGGAGGCCGCTGGGCAGCAATGCCAGGGAGTGGGGCTGTGGTCCTGACCTTGCAGCTCTGTGCATGTTACTGGCTTCAGTCAAACAAAGGGCTCGATAGATGCTTCCCAACCCAAGGCCAGGACCTGGCACCTCTTGAGTGTGCACACATCTGTCCAGGTCTCTTCGATGCCCAAAGCCAGAGCCACCTGGGAGGGCCCCCAAAGAACTTACAAAGATGATAGCCGGAGAAACAAAGCGCCAACAGATCTGGAAGAAGAGAGGCGGCGGGAAGCCCAGCATCATCTGGATGTCCTGGAAGTAGTTTCGGTGCCCTGGAGAGACAGCGACGAGGCGGGAGGGGTGGGAGATACTGTCAGCAGCTCAGGAGAACAGAGTGGGCCAGTCCGAGACAGGCCCCGCGTCCATGAAGGGTAGCACTCACCATAGATGTACATGATGGAGACACACATGATGCAGGAGATGACGACCAGGGAGAAGCTGGCTGCGTAGTTGTCCATCAGCAGCAGCCAGTAGATGCCGGCCTGTGGGCCAGAGGGCAGGTGAGCCAGGGTGCCACGGACCGGGCCACTCGCCCACCTCAACCCCACGTCTCCATTCTTACCTGGCTGGTAAGGGGAATGCCCAGCAAGAAGCCGGCCACAGCTACACCCAAGGTCACGTAGGTCTTTTTCTGCAGAATCCACTCATTGCCCACCTCATCCACAATGGCAGTGACTAGGGTTTCTAGGAGGCAGAACTACAGCCACGACTATCAGAATGAGGGCCTGCGCTTTGTCCCAGCTCCTCCTGCCCAAGCTGCCAACACCTCCCCCACCCACACACACACACACACACACGGGTCATACCTGAGTACCTAACCCCAGCAAGATGAGCATGAAGAAAAAGAGTAAGGACCAGAGTGGGGAGATGGGAAGCAGTGTGAGAGCCTCAGGGTAAGCTACGAAAGCCAGCCCCGGCCCGTGGTCTGCCACCCGAGACACATCCACACCCAGATGATTGGCCATGAAGCCCAGGATAGAGAAGATGACGAAGCCAGCATAGACGCTGGTAGCACAGTTGGTGATGCTGATGATGACGCTGTCCCTGAGGGAGAGGAAACAGGATGGTTTAGGAGACTTGGCTTGCTTCCCTTTCCTCAATTTAGGCCAGGAGAAGACACGGGGATTAGATATTCTAAAAGGAAAGGGGGCTGGAGAGATGGCTTGGCGGTTAAGAGCACTGACTGCTCTTCTGGAGGTCATGAGTTCAAATCCCAGCAACCACATGGAGGCTAACAACTATCTGTAATGAGATCTGACTCCCTCTTCTGGGGTGTCTGAAGACAGCTACAGTGTACTTACATACAATAATAAATCTTTAAAAGAAAAAAAGAAAGGTGCCCTAACTCCTTTCCTATCTGCTCTGGGTCTTTTAAAGTGAGTCCAGGGGTCCTGACCCTTCATCCACCCCATCCCCCTCTTTGGTTGGTGCTTTGCTTTCTACTTTCACACTTCAGATACAAGATTCTCAAGACTTCAAGGTCATGAGTACAGGGGGTCACTGGGAGGCAGCCAGCTGCACTGGAGCCCAGTGGCCCTGTGGGGCCAGGGTCAGGCTGTTGAGGACTGGGAAAGGGGAAGCCTCCAGGTCGGCAGGGGGCGCTCGCTCACCGGTAGCAGTTGTTGTGAAATTTGTTGTAGGATGCCATGGTGATGAGGCCACCCCATGCACAGCCCAGGGAATAGAAGATCTGAGAGGCTGCATCCCCCCACACCTGCAGAGAGGATGGTCAGTGAGCCACTGCAGGCAGATGCTGGCTGCACCTGCCCTGGTCCCTTTGGGGGCCAACTGTCCACATCCCACCTTGGCCTCCAGGATCTTGTCCCATTGTGGGGTCAGGTAGTACATGATACCCGTGAAGGCTCCTTCCAGGGTCACTCCACGAACAAACAGAATGGTCAGCACCACATAGGGGAACGTGGCTGTGAAGTACACCACCTGGGACAAGACAGGGTCCATGGATTCCCCCAGAGCCCCTTCCAGCCCCCGCACTCCCTCCCTAACCCCAGCCACCCAGACGGAGAGGCAGGGTGGGGACAGACCCTGCCTGGGGAGGGTACTTGCTTTCCCTGAAGACTTGACTCCTCGGATGAGGCAGAGGAAGACAACCACCCAGGAGACGCCGAGGCAGCCGAGGAGGGGGAGCCGCACCTCCCCAAAGTTTCCAATGTCATCTGACAGCTTCAGCACGTATAGCCTGGGGATGGGGAGGTGACTGTCACTGAGGGCCAGCCTCTGCTGCCCAGCAACCAATTCTCATGATCCATGTCTCATGTTGCAAGATCCCAGAAGCCGGCCTATGGGAGAATGGAAGCTGCTCCGAGGACCCCAGCCCTCTGCCCTGGAGTCTGTCCTGGGACCCCTCAAGGGCTCTGAGTTTGAGAGATTAAATCAAGTTTGAGCTGGTCTTCTCTCCCGGGGCAGGATGGCTCCCAGTCTCTCTGTGGGCCTCAGCTCAGGTCCTTTTATGTGCCCACATAGTAGGAGTGCCCACCCATCCTCTCAAAACACATTCTCCAGGAGGCTGTTAGAGAAAGGTATACCCTAACGGCCTGCTCCAGCTCTGACTGGGCAGCAGAGCTGATGATGCCTTTCTAGCTCCTCCCCAGGTGGGTGTGGCTCCACCTGGCGCCCTATGCCATGCCGGCTGTGCTTTTTCAGTCAACCACATACTCAGTGTGCCAGGCCCTAGAATGGTACCGGACAGGGGGTTTCTTCCTGCCCCTGTGGAAGACAGCAAGCTGGACTGCTGTGGGCGGGAGGGACACCGCAGAGCGGATGAGATGCAGGAAGGGGTGTCTCGCCTGGAGGGAAAGCCAGGATGAAAGACTTCCCTGAAGGGATGAGGCTGGGATTGCAGGGTGAGGATGTGGGTGAAGGGGTGGTGGGCAGAGCACTGGGCAGGGGGCCAGGAGCTCGCACGACCAGCCTGGGCCTGCTCGTTAGCGCAAGCAGGGAGAGAAGAGAGACAAGATGGAGGGCAGCGGACGGGAAGGGGCCTCGCTGTGAAAGGCTGTGAAATGAGACTGAAGAATTTTCCAGTTCCCTCCCGAGGGCCATGGGAGAGCTTTGAGGCTTTTGTTCGCTCGCTTTGGGATAGTCTCTCTGTGGCTCCAGGGCTTACAGTGGCTTTCAGAACCCTTTCGCTGGCTCCAGGCCCTACAGGATCCAGTGTCCCCAGACCTGCCATATCCCTGACCACCCATCCTCCCCCTCACTCAGATTTACCTGCATTGACTGGACGTGGTTTGTCTCAAATACTTTAGCATGCCCCAGGGCCTCTGTCTGAAGTAGCTTCTTTCTCCCCCCAGAGAGCTGTGTGCACATAAGGCCTTGGGCTACCTTGAGATTTATTTCACATGTGAACAATAGGCCATGTTTTACACCATATCCCTGTATAGGATATAGCTGGCCCTGGCTGGGACCCCTGCTTCCTGCAGTCTTTGAGGCCATTCCTCAAGGTGATCATCTTGACTATAACATACGGCAGCTCTCCACCCAGCCCAGCATGCCTCGCCCTTCTCTCTGTCCCTATAGCAGACACACCCTCTTGTTTAGCATGCTTTGCTATTGATGGTTTGTTTGCTTTCCGTGAGACAAGGGCTCGTGTCACCCAGGCTGGTCTTGAACTGTGTAGTTGGGGATTGACTTTGAACTTAGGATCCTACCACTTCCTCTGCTTGAATGCTGGGATTACAGGTTTGTACCAGCTTTCTGGATTCTATGGGGGGTGCTGAGGGCTTCATGAATGCATGCAAGGAAGGCAGGCAGTCCAGCGACTGAGCTACAACCCCAACCCTTTTTATAGCTTTTGCCCGCTGTCCTTTGCGATCGCAGGAGGTTTTGCTCACTGTGCTCCTGGCTGTATGTCCCCCTGCCGCTGACAGACAGTATTTGATCTGGACATTGTGGCAAATGGGTTGGGAGGCAGAAAGGAGAGAGGCCAGGAACTGAGTCTCAGGCTAGTGGTGAGAAGGAGTTCAGGAAGACACTCTCCAGCTTCAGTTTCTTCATCTGCAAGTAGGACCACCAACACCAGCCTGAGACACGGGGATAACTAGGTAAAACAGGCTCCTTTCTTTCCCGTCAGTATACATCCCTGCCTGCTCAGCATCCTTAGCCACGCCCACAACAGCTCTCAAACCGCGTGCAGACATCTTTAATTTGCATGGGCTATGACTCTGGATCTTCGTGGACTGATGTTGTCAGAGCTGGAACTTGGTGTTGGCTTGACCTGCCTGCCTGACCCACCCAAGTGGACTTAAACACACTCCTTTGGCTTCCTCCCCTCCTCCCAGCCACCCCTAACAGCGTGGCCTGTAGAGGGTGCTGTCCAACTGCTCCACCACCCTCTGCCCAGTTCTCCTGTCAGATCTGAGGCTGCCATGCCCCTCTCCTTCCCCAGGCACACAGGAATCAGCAGTCAGAGGGGTGAAGTCCGCGAGCCACAGGGTCACGTCGGCCTCACTTTCCCGCCTTCTCCCCCTTTGGAGCACACACAGAAAACAACTCTATTGGCCCAGTGAGATAGAGAGACAAGGCCATTCAGAGCCGAAGGCAATGGACTAGGGCGCCTGGCAGCCTCAGCCAGGCCTGCCTGGGTGTTCCTATGTTAGACACCAGTGCTGGTGAGGTGGGACCATCAGAATAACCACAGGCTCCCTCTGCTTCTACTGAATCACTTTTCCCACGTGCCAACAGGCAAGTCAAGAAAACCTTTTTCACTTAAAGGATTTAAAAAACAAACTTTGCCTAATAACATACGCTAAAATGGCAGTATTCGGTGTTATTTTTATTGCATGAGTGCAGCATTACTGTACTGGGACCACAAAGCTCAGATGGCCAGCCTGGGAACCGAGGAATGAATTCTAGCTTTATTTTAGGTTATACTACATTTAGTTCTTGTTTTTCTTTGGACCATGTGCTTTTGAGATCAAACAATTAACCTCAGAGCGCTTGGAACGTGACTTATTTATACGCTGGCTCTTGCTGCTTGCCCTCTTAAGAATTATTCTGCCTTTCCTCCCTCCCTCCCCCCCCCTTTTCTTTACTGAGACTAGGTTCACTAGGTAGCACAGCTTGGCTCTAAATTCATGACCCTCCTGCCTCCGCCTCCCGGTAGCTGAGATTACAGGTGGGCCAGCACAATCGCCTCTTTTCCTGCTTGACATGTCTCCATATATGAGTAAGATCCTGTCTCAGAAAGGGGGTGTGGGGGCAGATGTGACACATGGGCCTTTAATTTCTGCATTTAGGAAGTCAGAGAGGCAAGAGGATCTCTGTGGGTTCAAAGCGAGCCTGGTTCTACATAGGGAGTTCAGACCAGCCAGGGCTATATAAGACCCTACATCAAAAACAAAACAAACAAAACCCTAAACTCCAGATGTGCTTCCTTGAGCGGACAGGCCCCTTGAGCCCTTGCTGCTGATCTACGGTTTTTATACCATGTTAGCACATTCACCTCTGCAGCAATGAGGGAAGAATTATAGCTATCCGGATCTGAGGGGTGAGTGAACACCCAAGACTTGGGGAGATTTGGTAGCCTCCCATGAAGACACAGTGGGCTAGCGGGAGGCCCAGGACTTGAGACGTCAGCATGACTATGAAGCTGGAATGAGACACCAGGGTAGGCAAGGGTGGGACTGGGATCAGAGTCCACTGCGTCGGGTGCTGGCCGCCACAGAGGCTGTGGAGCCAACAGGCTGGCCATGAGCTTAGAGGCGGTACTCAGACCAGCACAGAAGAGTATAAAACAAGTCTGGGGAGGGGGCATGAAGGGTGAGCACGGAGGAGTGGCTGGAAACCTGACCTTCCAGATTCTCTCCACTTAAAGACCTCTGTCTGTCTGTCTGTCTATTTCTGTTTAGGTGCTGGAGATCAAACCTCCGACACTAGGCAGGCTCTACCATGGCGCTATACCCCAGCCGTCGTCCTCATCTTTCTGGTAGCCTGTTCTCTTCATTCATAAACTGGTAACGACATCATGCCACTTTTCAAAGGAACACCTCAGACTAGGAACACTGGCAGCACACCACTGGCCTAGGACCGGGCAACCAGGCGGAGCCAGGGCAGGGCCTGGTGCACACAGCCCAGCCACCTCCGGCACTGTTAGGTTTCTTAACCTCGGCTATCAGTCTATAAATCTGAAGACAGCGCTAACAAGGCTTACTGAGACAATGCACTGTCAGCTAGTAGGCAGGAGTACCAGTCCCCCCTCCCTCCTCCAATCAGTGGGGTCTGGGCAGCTCTATTCTTCCCCTCTGGTGCTAGGGAATCCAACACAGGAACCTAGACATGCTAGGCAAGTCTTCTGCCCACAGGCTCCTTCCAACCGCACTGCTTTCTCTCTTAAGGACTATTTGTCAGCCAGACCTGTTGATGTAGGCCTACAACCTCAGCTACTCTAGAGCTTGGGCAGGAGGATCACAAGTTCAAGACCAACCTCAAAATGAAAATGTAAAAAGAAGGCCAGGGACAGAGCTTAGGGATAAGGCATTTGCCTAGCGTGCATGGCTCTGGGCCTGGGGCAGTGTTCAGTCAGCAATGGCACAGGACGGGAAATATCTTTCCAGGCTCTCCAGGAGGTGGCAGCAGGGAGCCACTGGGGGAGGAACTGAGCTGGTTAGGTAGGCCTGGCACAGCCCCAGGTGCGGAGCAGGGCCCAGCTGTCCCCTCAGCATGCCTCCCCGGGCAGAGCCTCTGAGAGCTACTCCCCACTGACCTCACTGGCTAAAGTCTCAGGAGCTTTGCCCCCGAGGCAGGCAAAACTGTAGCATCTGCCTGGGCTAAGGTCGGTAAGCAGGGTTTGTGCTTTGGGGAGCTTCAGGGAAGTTCACATTCTGCCTTTCCGTCCGGGTCAAGCTGCCCAGTGCTCGTCACACCCGCGGTGGGCAGTCCCTCTGACTGGGTGGGATCTCTGTGTTCCTCTCTTCCCACAGCCGTGTGGGATTTGCACTTTCAGGACTGGACTTAGAGGACCTGCTACAACTTCCGTGTGCCCAGGGCCGTGTGCGCCCCACCTCTGGCCTCCGTCACACGGCAGGGAACCTTCAAGCCTTTCTGCTGCCGTCATGGGATGGCACCACAGGATGGATGCCATCCTGGTCTCTTTTCTCGGTGTCCCACTTGTTCCCGACCTCAGCTTCAGTTTGCCTCCCGTGGCCTCTGCCCGCCTG
This sequence comes from Apodemus agrarius, assembly GCA_964023405.1. Lineage (NCBI taxonomy): Eukaryota > Metazoa > Chordata > Mammalia > Rodentia > Muridae > Apodemus > Apodemus agrarius. The sequence continues at coordinate 37,952,917 of OZ030009.1, forward strand.
CTCGTGAATGCCTCCTAGTTCCTCCTAACCTCTCTTCCATTTCTGGGCCGCTAGCATCAGCATCCTGTGTCCTCATCTCTCAGACGACACCAGCACCTTCTCAGAGCCACCTCCATACTCCTGTGACCGGGAACCTACTCCTAATGTACAGAACTGTCTTGTCTGTTTCCCCACAGACGACGATTTCTTGGGGCAGAGGCTCTGGACCATTTTACACCTGCCATGGGCACACAGATGCCACACACGCCTGCAGGGTAAACAGATGAGGCCTAGTCCCACATCCAAAGGCCCTTTGCCCCAGGGCGCTCCAGTAAGATGCAGAGAGAATACCTCACTGTGCCCTCCATCTGCCAGCTGGGATAAGGTGACCAGACGGACACCTCCAGCAGCTGCCTTCCTTCAGAGGGCCCAGAGACACCAGTCTCTTTGTCACCTCTGAACAGAATGGGTCTGGCTGTCCTGGCATCCCTGGCCTAGTGAATGTCCATGGCTCCTTCTGTTCTACAGTATGAAGAAGGAGCTTAACTCTTGTTAGTTCTCTGTGAACACAGTGCCCCTTCAAGGCCACCCCAAAGCCCACAGGCTCCGCCCATCTGTGTGAGTCCCAATGGTGTAGGCTCCCCACAGCTTTGAGAATGACCTCTGGTCCTCTGGTCCTCCCTCATGATGCTCTCTGTAGCATGCTATCTCCCCTTGCCCTGCCTGGCCTCTGGAGACAGATTTCAAGCCTTCCATGACCCTCGGTATGTCTGCCATTTCAACCCGCCTCTGCCCCCCCCCACCCCCCCCCCGGGTAGCAGGCACCACATGCAAATGATGAAGACGTGGCTACCGGATGGGGACAGGAGGTCTAAGGGCTGCCACCCGGTCCCCTCACCTCCAGTACTCCTCGCTGGGGCTGGTCCTGTGCAAGGTGTAGTTGAACAGGTGGGATAGGTTGCCAGACAGGGCAGTGGGCCGGGAGCCATTGGTGAGGTTGGACGCATCCAGCACTCCAGCACAGTCGGGTGTGTTCCAGGGGTTGTTACAGTAAGCCCAGGGTAGCACGTGCGTCATGGAGGAGAAGAAGTAGTAGAAGGCGATGCAGATGACCACGTTGTAGTAGATTCCGATGTACGTGGACACCACCATCATACCGTAGCCCACGCCTGCGGGGAAAGCACAGTGAGCAGCACCTGGGGAGGAGCGGCCTCGCTTACCTAGCTAACAGTTAGGGTGACGGCTCCTAATGCCCAAAGGGCAGTCCTGGATGGAGAGCCAGCTGCAGATGGGAGGGCTCAGGCCTTGCTAAGAAGGAAGGGAGCTTTGTGGATATGCGCGGCAGGAGGCGAAGGTGAGGGCCAAGTAAATACGAATGGGCTCCAGCCAGCGTGCGTCCATGGCCTCGGCCTCTGATGTTGAGCTTGGGGTCAGCACTGAGTCTCCACAGGGGATGCTCATGTTTGTACAGATGGATGAGTCAGTCTCCGTGTGTGTGTGTGTGTGTGTGTGTGTGTGTGTGTGTGTGTATGTGCGCGCGCGCGCGCGCGCGCACGCATCTGTTCAAGCACAAGGGTCTACACAAGCATGTGCGCATACGCGCGTGCACGCGCCCCACCAGAACCTCACCTTTGAACATGGGGCTGATCCTCCAGACCCCCAGGCAGCCCTGGCTGGCAAACTGGCCGAAGGAGAGTTCCATGAAGAAGAGAGGAATCCCGCAGAAGATGAGCATGATGAAGTAGGGGAACATGAAGGCGCCTGGCATGGAGGAGGCCGGGCTCAGGGCGGGCTCCAGGCACCCCTCCCTGGATCCCCTTCTCCATGCCCGCAGGACAACCTTTGTGCTTCACCGGCACCGGGACAGGAGTGCGCCAGCACTGAACAGCAGCAGTCAGGGGCTGACACACTTTCCCGGCCTTGTCTTTGAACTGAATAGAAACTCCCAGGAAGTCTACACATACACACACACACACACATACACACACACACACATACACACACACACACACACACACACACACACACACACACACACACGCCGCACACCGCACATGCACACCCCAGTGGGATCCTCAAATATCTCTGTACTGTCTGGGGAGCTGTTGAAATATGGGGTGCTAAGACAGGGAACCCGGGAAATTCAAGTGGTTTTCTCTACTTCTAGCTTTCAAGGAACAGGCTAGCAGGTCAGGCCCAGAGAGCAGGCTGGCAGGGTCTGAGGGTGGGCTGCACCTTAGGCAGGATGTGCCTAAGGGATGAGGGTGAACACCAGGGCCGGGAGCCAGCTTCTTCTGGGGAGACGGTGGCGCAAGCCCTGGTGGGTGGGCTCTACCCAACTGGGTGGTCCCTGCCCTGTGCCCACTGGGTACCTCCCCCGTTGCGATAGCAGAGGTATGGGAAACGCCAGACATTGCCCAGGCCCACGGCATAGCCCACGCTCGTCAGTACAAACTCGATCTGGTTGCCCCAGTTGCCCCGTGTGAGGTTCTGGTCCTTCTTGGTGGCCTCGCTGGGCACAGCACCATTCTGCGAAGACAGGAAAGAAGCTACCATCAGTAAAGGCATTTGTACCCCGTGTCTGACTCTCCGAGTCTCCCCCAGTGGCTTTTCTTTGGACCTCCATGTCGCCCCGCCACATACCTTGGGGCTTCCCCTCTGCTGGCAGGAGCTGAGGGCTGGCTGGGCAGAAGAGAGGAGAGGTCCAGCTGCCGGATGGTGCCCAGCCCTCAACACTCCATGCCAGGTATACCAGCCCACCTGAGGAACTGGTAACAGCAGAAAAGGGGACACCGAGGAGAGAGTCTGAGCCAAGGGCCTCCCTAACCCCTCTAAACCCTTGCCATTCCTCTCAGGCTAAGGACCGAGGAGCAGCTGAGCCTCACATCAAGCAGCCAAGGCAGGCTGGGCACAAAGGGGCCTGTGTCTGGGCAGCCCCCCCACCCGCCGCCTACCACATCGCCAGGCTAAGCACGCTGCCCACGGGCAGCCGGTGGCTAGACTGATCCCTAGTGAAGGCTTCTTCCTAAGGGCACATGGTGAGTAGGCCTGGGTGGAAGAGGAGGTTATGCAGCTAGGATAGGCCAGACCTGGGCAGGAGACTGGAGATCAGAGAGGGATCTGACTTGAGCCACAGCAGGAGATGTTGGGCTATGAGTTAGGACAGGAGACCAGAGTTGTAGGCACCATGCCAGACTGACAGAGGTGGTTCCAGGAAAGAGTGTCACTGAATGAGGGTGGCCTGCAGATGATGGGTTCTCCGCCTGCGTGTGGGAAGGGCCGAGTTAAGCTGTCCAGGACCCACTGAGGACACTCCACGAGGAGTCCCTTCTTCAGACGTAGAACTACCTCAGAGTCCCTTGGTGTGCCCTTCTGCAAGCCACTCCTGTCCTAGCCCTCTCCCGCTATGAGTGGGAATCAACCACCATAAGCCAGACTGGGGGGGCCTGCGAGTGTCATTAGAGAGCATAAGGACCCCTGGGAGTCGCCAGTAAAGAAATACACACACAGTCCGCGTACATCAACAGCTTCCCAGAGATGAGCTATGACCCTGAGAGCAAAGGACAGGAGTTCCTCTAAAAGACATGTGGATCAAGGCTGGAGCAGAGTGGCCGAGAGACTGGCATGACATTGTCATGTGAAAGTGACATCAAAGTTCAGCAGCCACTCGCCAATGATTAGAAAGGTGGCCTGTGGCTCTGACACGCTCAGACCCTAATATCGGCAGGCAAAGCTGAACGGCTTCACTGGGGCCCCGGTGCCTTTTGAAGAGCCCTGTAAGGAATGCAGATCTGGGGAGCACCCAGGCCTGGTGGATGAGCACCCGTTGGTGGGGAGGACTGTCCTGTGTACCCAAGTCAGCTCAGAAAATGTTGCCCTCCAGATTCTCAAAGGAGGCTGCAGGGCACAGCACCAGGAATTAGGGAGGGGGACTCATTCCCAGAGTGCCCAGAGCAAACTGGCAGGCTAAAGGCACCTGCATCCAGTAACTCGCTCACTCATTCATTCACTCATTCATTCACCAGATATCAAGACTTACAAATCCCCTACTAGGTGCCAGGCAATGTCAACACAGTTGGAAACAATACAGTGCTAGAAGGCATCGGTGAACTAAGAGCCCATATCAACAAGCACGGTGGCGCACGCCTTTAATCCCCGCACTTGGGAGGCAGAGCAGGCAGATCTCGGAGTCTGAGGCCAGCCTGGAACTACAAAGTGAGTTCCAGGACTGCCAATGCTATTACACACCCAGCAACCCTGTCTTGAAAAACCAAAACAACAAACAAAAAGCACACATCGGCCAACATGCAACTTTAGCCTGATCACAAAATGGAGTTTCTCGAAGCTCCCAAAGCACCTGAGACCAAACAGAGAATGCAGGGTGAGGTCCAGGCAAGGCTTGCTGGCGAGGGGACGCGGAGGCACACTGTGCGCTGGGGGATGGTGACACCAGCTTTGGTATGCCTTCTGCCTATAGACTCCTCCATCACCACCTCTAGGGATCTTGGGGCAGGTGTATGTATACCACAGGGCCAAGGGACCATGCTTTGAAGGGCATGGGGCCTGCTTGGGGTGATTTATTTGCACCCAAACAAGTGTCAGTCACATAGGGCCCCTATCTGTTGGCCCTACAATAACACTTTTATTCTGTCCCGGGCTTGTTTACTTAGGAGCACAATGCAGGACTGTAGCCGCTCCAGAGTCTAAGGGTCGGGTCACAGGACAGTAGTTCCCGTTGTAAAGGGACAACTGAGGGTCCAGGACAAGGAAAGAGCAAGGCTCCGGAAGACACCCATCTCTCCAATTAAGTTCAAAGCCTCTCTTCTGATCCAGGACCACAGGAGCAGACTCCTGGCCTCTCCGACCAAGTACAGCAGGACCATATTTGAATCCCTAAATTTTCCTCTTTCCCTGTCTGAGGGGGACAGAGGACCAATGGGGGGAGGCGTGTAAAGTTCCCAGCCATGTGCCATAGGCTCCTCTAGTCCTCAAAAGCCAGGGTTTAGCTGGCAAGACAAATACCACGGAGCCTGTACACCAGTGAGCCGTGTGCTAACCGATTCAACGGAGCACGCAATAAGGGAAGTTAACGCCCCAGGATAAGAGCTAGACCGGGGCCTGTCACTAGGCACTGACAAGGAGTTACTGATGAAATTAGGGCATCTGAAGACAGGGTCCCCTTCTCATGTTCATCCCAATGGCATGGTGGTGCTGATGTGAGGAGCCTCACTCACCACTGGCCCCAGGCCTCCTTCCTGGATACATCTTAAGTAGCTAGATGGTCTAAGCTCTCAGTCAACAGAGGAAGCCCTCCTTTCTACGGGGGCTTCTTGAGTGCTCCAAATCTGTTCCTTGTCTAACTCTCCTCTGGGGAGCCCTCCAGGTCCTAGCAAATCAGTCCAGGTAAGGACTCACTCCCTCTCAGTCCCCTACACATGTGTGTGTGTGTGTGTGCGTGTGTGCGCGCGCTCTCACGACTGCTCAGCAAACACTTTACCACAGGGTTAGCCCAGCTCCATATTTTCAATGCTGTATAATTTCTCGCCCTCCCTGAATCATCTTTCCTATTTTAAGACCCTCCTTTCTCTTGACCTCCTTCCTCACTAATATTAACCATTCCTTTGGCTCTGAAATGCCTAGGGAAGAACGAAGCCCTTTGTGCTCACGGTCTGACCCAGACTGTCTGCCTGGCTGCTACCTAAGATCGTGTCTGGCTGAGTCCCAGGCTTGCCCCGCCCTCCACATACCACCCTGGCTGCCCCTCGAGGCCCTTCCTGCCGCCCACCTGCTCATTCTTTAGTGGGAAGGAGACGGCTGAGGTGGACTCCCCTTGCGATCTGGCACACAAGCCTCTCTGACTGTTCCTTGCCACCCCTCCTGGCAGCTCTGGGAGACCCGCTGCCTGAACGACCCCGGCCTGAGCAGGTGGTTCTTCAGGAAAGGGGATCTTACTGGGGAACCTAAGCTCCCTCAGGCCGGGGACCATGGGCGCAGAGCTTTCTCCCCAAACCTGACGGCCATGTACACACACACACATATGCATGGACACGTGTACACACACGCCGTGTACACACTCTCAGAGCCAGCCACGGAGGCTGAAGTGTTCATCATCACATCAGGACTGTGACTGTCATTAGGTGAACAGCCCCACCCTCCACACCTGGCTGTCCGAGCCGAGTCCAGCCGCTCGCTCGTCTGAGTCCTCTAGACGGACCTCTGCTGGGCTTATCTGCTGGAAGGCTTTTTGGAATCAGGAGCTCCCTCTCACCCCCAGGCTCAGCCAAGAGAGAAAGTGGGGGGTTAGGACCTAGGTAGTCTAGAACCTGCTCCCTAGCAGCCTGGGGCAAGTGCCTTCTACGATAGGCATCTCAGTGCCCTAATCTCAAGAACCAGAGGACAGGTAGGTTTTTAGCCCAGGCAGCCTCCTAGGTCTACCAGTGTTCTATGGCCATACCTCATGTGCAATTCAGCTATTTCTTTACAATAAAACAAACAACAACAAAATCTATTTAATACTGAAAGAGAGAGAGAGAGAGAGAGAGAGAGAGAGAGAGTGTGTGTGTGTGTGTGTGTGTGTGTAGGGGTGTGTGTGTGTGCAGGCAAATATGTGCCCCAATGTGCACATAAAAGGTCAGAGGCAAACTCTTCAGGAATTGGTTCTCCTCTTCCATTTTGAGATCCTGGAATCAAACTCAAGTCATGAGACTAGTGTTTTTATGCTGAGCTATCTCACAGCCTCAACTCAAGTCTTTCCGAATGTCTCCCCACCTCCACCTCCCATTAGTGCCTACCAGCCTTGTCGATTGCTTTTATTTTCAAAGCTTTCACTCTGTAGCCCAGGTTAGCCTCAAACTCACAGTGAACCTGCTTTGGCCTCCTGGATGTTAAGATTACAGGTGTGAGCCACTACATCTGGCTTTTTTTTTTTTAAGGTTTTATGTGAAAACCCAGAAAAGCATCAAGGGATAGCAAGCAGGCCCAGCTCTGATGTAACTCCAGCCAATATGAGGCAGGAGCCCCTCCGTTCTTCCTCCTAGGACACGGAAGCCCAGCCCCGGAGGCGGAGCTACGCCTTTGCCCTAGCTGGGGACTCCCACCCTCCTAGGTCAGCGTTCAGTGGATATTTTTGTGAATTGTGAACTCCCTCTGCCTGCCCTCCGTGGATACGGAAGAACTCTGGAGCTGCCCTGGCGCGGGCTCCTCTGGGACCCAGCAGGCTTCTTGTTCGGGACTCTCTGGCCCCAGGGTTTGCTCATGGGATGAAATCTGTCCAAGACAAACTCAACAGAGGAGAGCAGGCAAGACCTCACATCCCAGACTGACTTGGAACCAAATCAGATCACAGGCAACTTGCTCGGCGCCCCAGTGGGGAAAGGAGGCAGAGCGGCTACCACGGTCAGCGCTGCCTCAGAAGACCCCAAGGCACCCCCTGTTCCTGCTCTCCCAAATGCTCCCCTCCTGGCGCCGGTGCACACAGCGGCTCTCAAGCAGCACATGTGCACCAGCAGGCTTCCATCCTCCACCTGCAGGACATCAAGTGGGACCGAGACACTCAACCACAGACCTCACCTCTGGCTTTGGAGACCTAGCTGTGACATGGCTAGAGGCTAGAGCAACAGTGGGGACGACAGGGGGGACGGGGCGGTGAGATCTGGCTCATCCTGAGAGCATTCTACTTCAAGGATGCTCAGAACAATGCTAGGCCCCGCCCAGGACCCCTTCTAGGCACCTGCAGAGTCCAGGCCTGCTGATGACAGCTAAGAAAGGCAGGGATATACCTGGTCCTGGCTCATTACAGAGCCCTGATTGACAGAGAGGGACCTGCCAATTTTGCAGGCAGCAGACAGAAGACGGGCACCCTAAGCATGCTAGGCTCTGTTCCAGGTCTGGGGAGAGTGACGGGGGATGCTGGGTCGGCCCTGCGACGCCCTCACCTTCCTTCCTGGGGAAGCCTGGAAGACTGCACAGAGGCAGCCGCGGGCAGCTTCTGCCTCGTCAGTTGGCAGCAGGATGGTACTCTGGGAAGTGGCCCCGGTGCCTTGGCTCTAGGCAGTCCTCAAGTTTGAGAACAGCCTACATAATGCTTCTCCAAAACCAGCCCACGGGGCCTCAGAGGACATTCCTTCTCTTGCCTTTAGAAGGTCAAGTCAGGATGTCCTCCAGGGGAGAAGGGCAGCCTTCCCAGCCCCCTCACCCCCATCGCAGTTAGCTGTACTGTGTCTCTCATCTTTCCTCAAGTCTCGACTCCCAAGGCCGAGGATACGCAGCTCCCACCCCATGCGGGCGCTTGCCCTGGACACTGGCAAACGCTCCGAAGGGTGTCTCTCCTTCCAGCAGAGACTTCTGCCTGTCCCCCTCCCCCCAGCTCTCACCACCGAGCCCATGTACCACACTGCCTGTCCCCCCACACCCTCTCTCCCCATAGGAGTAACTGCCGTGGCACAGACAATGAGGCTGTATTGATTAGTACAATTCCTGGGCACCTCCGGCCCGTCTCCCCGGGAGCTGGGACAATGTAGCTTTGATACTCAGGGCAGATTCTCAGCAGGTCTTTGGGCCGGGGGAGCCCTAACACCCCCACTCGCCTCCCTCTCACCCCCACCACACAACTCACTCTTCCTGCACTTCTTTGCAGTCCCAGCTTTCTGGGTCACTTTGGCTGGTGTCTGTCTCACTCCCTGGCTGTGCCTGCCCCTCCTGGCACAGACCACTAAGTCCCTTGCCCCACCACCAACCTAGCCACCAAGCCTGCCTGGTCCAGGGAGGGGGCCTTGACCTTCTGGAAGGTGACTGACCTGTTCTGGGGAAGGGGTGGCCACAGGTCCATGAGCCGCCGCCATCCTGGGACAAGCGCTCGCTCGCCCGCTCGCAGCACGCGGGTCTCCACCGCTCATTCACACCTCTGCCAGCTCCAGCACGACACTGACGACACATCCCCTGCCTCTCCCACTGCCTGGCTGGGCAGCGTCAATTACTTTCACCTCATCTCCTCCCCAAGCTCAGCCTACCCCCTCCCTGGCCCTCCCCCTCTGGCCAGTCCTGATGCAGCCCAGCGAGGGTGCTCCGGAGCTGGAGAACGAGGCATGGGGCTGTTGTGGTGTTCCCTTGTTTTCAGCAAGTAACTAGAAACACACACACACACACACACACACACACACACACACAGTATAGGACAGGGCAATGGAATGGCTTATCCCTTCCAAGAGCTGTCCTCTAGGGCTGAGCGGCAGGCTGGGGACCAGTGGGTTCCTAGAAGGGCCGGCGGCTGCAGATGGCTGTTGGGCTTTGTTCCTACAGGATCTGCTGGTGGTGCTGGGGCAGGAAGGTGGCAGGCACAGTCCACAACCAGCAGGATTTAGAGTGAGTGGGTGGTGTAGACTGGGAGATATGGGGTCCCACGGTTGCACCTGTTTCTGGTGAACTGAGGATTTCTCAACCAACCAAGATGAGGGGGTGTCTTCATAGAAGTCTGTGAGGACCTAGTGACTGTGCCGTTTATCTTAAGAAAAACGGCAGCTGGGTGTGGTAGTGCACACCTGTAATTGGGAGGCAGAGGCAGGCGGATTTCTGAGTTCGAGGCCAGCCTGGTCTACAGAGGAGTTCCAGGACTGCCAGGACTACACAGAGAAACCCTGTCTCGAAAAACCAAAAAAAGAAAAAGGAAAACGGCACTGACTAAGACAGTGGTCATTACAAAGTCCAGCCCGACGGAGGCCGGTGTGGAATAAGGGAGCGCGGGGCTTTGAGCTACACTGCCAGGCATCTGAAGAGTGGGCTGGGTCATTCTAGCAACGTCTCATGACTGCGGTGGATGTTAGCCACGCCTGACCTGTATACCAGGTTCTGTGTTAGAAGATACCTACTGTGTGCCATATCCAGTTCTAAGAGAGCACTGTGTGCCTGCATCACGGAACCCACGCAATCGTCCTCCGAGGCCACACTCATCGGTCAGTTCCTCGCCGGTCCCCAGACACCGTAAGCCAGAGACTTGGGAAGCGAGGGACAATGTTCTGGTACTAGGAAGGGGCACATCCCTCTGGAGACTGCTAAGACTTCAAAGGCCTGGCACACAGTGGGGTCTCAGCAAATAACTGACAAATAGAGGCGTGAATGGATCCCGGCGTAAGCACAGCTCTCCTGGCAGTCTGTGAGCGTCATCTCATGGAGGAATGTCGCTTAGGGAAAAAAGTCATAATGGTATAGGGTCTGGGACTGGAGAGACTGCTCAGTGGTTAGAGTACATACTGCTCTTAGAGAGGCCCAACTCTGGGTCCCAACACTCACGTCAGGTGTCTCCTGGGAGCTCAACACCTTCCTGGCCTCCACAGACTCCGGCACTTACACGCATATATTCCCGACCCCAATAGACACAGGATTTAAAAAACAAAACAACATTTCTCTCTCTCTCTCTCTCTCTCTCTCTCTCTCTCTCTCTCTCTCTCTCTCTCTCTCTCCCCTGCCTCCCTCTCCCTCTCCTCTCCCCTCTCCCTCCCTCTCCTCTCCCCTCTCCCCCCTCTCTCTTTGTATTTTCAAGACAGGGTTTCTCTGTGTAGCCCTGGCTGTCCTGGAACCCACTCTGTAGACCAGGCTGACCTCGAACTCAGAAATCCACCTGCCTCTGCCTCCCAAGTGCTGGGATTAGAGGCGTGCGCCACCACCGCCCTGTTAAAATAAATCTTAAAAAAAAAAAAAAAAAGCACACTTGGGAGGGGAGGCAGGGGCAGGTTGATCTCTGAGTTAGAGGCCAGCCTGGTCTACAAAATAAGTTCTAGGACATCAAAGGCTGAAAAACCCTATCTCAAAAGCCAAACCAAACAAACAAGCAAAACAAATAATGAGGCAGACCTAGGTTCAAACCCCAATGTCAGGTCTCTCACCACATACAACCCTCGGCAGCTGGCTCAACTGCCTGCTTTCAGTGTCCGCTTCTCTAAAGTAGGAGAATGTGTACCCCTAACTGAAGCCACAGAGATGGTATCTCTAGGTGCTTTCTATGAGCCAGGCTCTGCCTAGACACTCCATACCTACCAACACCGGCCTCTCAGGAGCCCCTTAAGCTCAGCACACTCTGTCTCCATTTTGTGGGGGTCTTGAGTAAGCCTCCTAAGTGGCTTCAGACCCCACCGACACAGCTGCTCCCTGGGTCTGTGTCATGGAGTAAGGCCCCTAGACACTCCCTGACTTCCTGCAGGCACGGACTGAAGGCCAAGGCCCTAGCTGGGCCATTGGCTCCAGGAAGGCCCAGTCACCCATGATGCCCAAATGTCCACTTCCACCCAGGGTGGGCTCTGGGCTCTGGCTGCCCTGAGCTGGGCTGGATGCCCAGAACAGGCAGCCCTGGCTGGATGGCTTTCCCTGGCTCTGGCCATGGGGACAGGAGGCAGCAGCCCAGCTGGGCCCTGGCCGTAATGAGGCCTCATTAGTGGAATCCAGCTGCTCCATCCCCACTTAAGGAAGCCGACTCCCCCGACTCCCCCGGCCCAGCTTCTGACTTTTCTTAATAAGAGTGGGCGTGCTTCCAGAGGGGCAAGGAGTCTGGGGACCTTGTTGTCCTCTGTGGCTCTAAAGAGCCGTCCTGCTGAGCTGGGGCTATGGCATGCATGCGGGGTGTGGGGAAGGCTAGCAGAAACTGTCTGAGAGGGGATGAGGATGCAGAGCTGAGAAGACAGGCTGCAGGGATGACGGGGCGGGGACACCCAAGACTAGAGAAAGCCAGAAGCCAGGCCCTTTTCCCTTTGGGCCTTGACATCCCATTTGCATGTATAGTCTTTACACATGAGGACCAGTGGAAGACTGTTGCCTAGTCTGTTTTAGCCAGAAGGGGCTTCCCTCTTGCATGTGTAGTTTCTGAGCTAAGAGAATTACTGCATGTGTCAATCCCTATGCTAGGAAAGTAGGTACAGTGTGCTACAGCCTGTGTCAGCAGAGTGCCTACTGAGTGCTAAGTGTAATGTTGAAAAAAATACACCGGGATCCAGGTGTGTACTGAGGGGAAAAAAAAAAAAAACCTGTGTGTCATCTCTGTGTTAGGAAAGCACCCACTGTGTGCAGTAGCAGAGCGTCTGCTGTTTGCCAAGTCCAAGGCCTGAAGAATGTATATGCGCCGGATGTGTACTAGGAAAGCATCCACTGTGTGCTCCCCTGGTTCTGTCAGAAAAGTGCCTACTATGTGCTGTGTCCAATACTGAGAGCTCTGTGTGTCAGCTCATGTTGTGTGAACTACTGTAGAAGGTCTTCCAGTACATGAATAACCTGTGTGTGCCAAGTCCTGCTCTTGGAAAGGACCACATGTGGTTAAATACCCACCGAGTAGCCAGCACTGTGCTCCGTGAGTGCACAGCGGGTGGTGGGCCCCATGCTAAGGGGAACACCAACATGTGCTCAGTCTGTACTAGCTAGGCACTGGCTACATGCTGAGACTTATTCCCAACCCTGGCGGGCCCTTTCCCAAGGGAGTGTGCTCAGCCCTCCCGGCTTGGTGAGCTCCCTTTGTGTGCCAAGCCTGTACTAGTTGAGCCCTTGCTACATACCAAGACTAGGCTTGGTGAGCTAGTACCCACTGTGTGTCAGGACCTGCAGAGATGCTGCAGGCGGGAGGTACCCAAATCCTCATGCCAAAATATAAGGGAACAGGTCAGGGTGGGGCAACCTCGGGTGGCCTGTGGCACTTACAGAGTCTTCTGGGAGTTAGAACCTAGCACCAAGGACCCTGGGGTCAGAGTGACTGGGAAGCTTCCCAGTGTCAGAGGCAATCAGTGTTTAAAGACACAGGAAGAAGTAAGGCTCACCTGACTAAGATGGCCGACGTGGAAACCAAGCGTCAGATGGTGAGGCTAACACAGGGATGGTGGGGGTACTTGTGTTGCCCGTTTTAGGCTGTCCTCCTCTAGCTCCTGTCCTTGGAGACCTAGTCCTGCCCCACACGTGTACAGAGGCTCCAGGTCTATACGCAGTGACCGTCTCATCCACCCCCTGTGGCTCCAAGCGTCCCAGCTGCTCCCCTGCTCCGAGGCACCCTGGCCAGCTGGGCTCTCTTGCGGGCCTGTCCTAGGAGCCACTGAGCCGTGAGGAAGGCAGCTGAGCTGGCCTGGCAGAGACCATCTGGGCTGGGAGTGGGGGGGAGGGACACGTGCAGCAAGCATGTGGGCCTGGCCACGTGCTGGGAAGTGACTTGCTGCTCCATGGGATACCTGCTCCAGAGGCCAAGCAGAAGTACCAAGGCTAACAGAGAAGAGACCTGAGAGGTTCAGCTCCTCACACCCAGACTTGGGACAAAGGATGGCAGAAACAAGGGCTCCATCCTAGGATGCCGGAGGTCAACTCTCTACATGGCAGGGCACAAATAGAGCACAACTTCCACAGAGAACCAAAAGACCCAAGCGCCGCAAGCTTACAAGCACATCCCTTGACATCCTCTTTCAACGTCCCTGGGCATCCCAAGAAATAGCCTGTTGGGAAGGAATTCCCTCAGCCCATCTCCTTGGCCTTAGGAAAACACAGTGCCCAAAAGGTGCTGACTTAGCTCTCTGGTAAGAGAGAAGAGTGGGGCTTGGCAGGGGTGGCTGCCCAGTATACCTCCGAGGCTGTGTCCTAGAGACAAACAGCGAGCAGAGGCAGCATCTGCTCCAAACAGACCCAAGAATAGACCCAAGGTCACCAGCAGATCTGAATGGAGACAGGAATAAACGCGTCCACAGGGGGTGTCCACGGGACAGAGGCTATGAGCCTCAAAAGCAGCAATGGGTAGAAGCCAAGGGGCACAGGGCACTGAAGGAAGCAAGCCTCGGCTATCTTTAGGCACATCCTAGTGCTGGGAATGGGAGTCCCAAGGCAGCATTCCCTCCCACAGACAGACGGGCCCGGCTAGCCAGCAGAGGACAGGGTCCCGGAAGCTCGGCCAGGGCAGGGATTGAGGACCTCGTGATTCATGCTTCTCTGTCCTGCCCATGTGCCCCCACCCCCATCTCTCCTGTCTGTCTGGCCTTTCCAGGGTCATGCCAGAGAGAAACAGTACAGCCATGGATTGTTCAGAGGGTTTCACTTGGTTCAGAATCTCCACGGCATGAAAACGCAGAGCCATACCGTCTCGCTTGGGCCTACAACAATCTGAGACTTCTCAGAGGAAAAGGTCCGATCCTCTTTGGGTCTTAAGGCAGAATCCACTCTACTGTGCGTGTATGTGGGGTGGTTTCTGTCTGTTTATGTCCTGAGACCCTGATTTCAGATGGGCCCAGGTACACTTCTAACAGGTTGGGTCACTTTAAAGTAGGCTCCAGGGGCTGGGTCAGGAGCTGGTGTCTAAAGGCTTTGAACAGAGCTAGAGAAAGGATCTGTTTGCCCCACCCAGAGCCCTTAAATCACAGAAATCTTTGGTGAGAGACAGAATTCATTTGGTGAGGGCTCAGTAGAGCCCTCAAGCCAACCAGCCTTTACCTGAATACAGAAGTCAGTAGGAGGTACAGATCAAGTGGGCGTCGCTAAGGGAGGGGCTGTCTTTTGTCACTGGCTTCCACCTCAACACCTGCCCATTTTGGCTTCTCCATGAAACAAGATCCCAAGGGGAAAACATACAAGCGAGCACCCAGGCTAGGATCTGCAACTTTCTTCTAGCCCCTGAATCCAGCCCCACCAGGCCCGACCCAGGGACTCTCATTTCTTCCTCCAGAACTTGACCCAGGGCCAAGCTCGGCTGTGCATCTTTATCTGTTCAGGGGCTCACTTTAGAGCAGCCATGAGGGACTGAGTCAGAGACTGGTGAGGTTCTGAATGGGGCTGGAGAAAGAATCAGAGCCTCTCTTTACTCCTAGCATTTGGGAGGCAGAAGCAGGCAGCTCTCACCCACATGGGGAGTCTCAGGACACCGGAGCTGTACAGGGAGACACAATTTCAAAAAGGACGGGGTGTGGAGGGACTTAACCTTTTCTTGCGCTCCAAGGTCAAGAGCAAAGGAAGGGCTGTGGCAGGGGATGTAGAGGAATGGATTTACCTCAGGAACCATGGAAGGCATCTGTTAGTCTCTGCAGTGAGAAGGCCACAGACAAGTGGGGGAAACAGGACAGGATCTGAGCATGCCCAGCGTTGGGAGGGCATGAGGTACAATCGTAAGTGTCCTACTGTCCTCTCAGCAGGACAACCTGTGTCTACTCTAGAGTACCTCTTATGACCAGGATGGGATAAATGGCTTCTGCTCCTTGGCAGGCCTTTGCTGGGTCTGTGGTAGAACCTGCCTTGTCGCAGGCTTGGAGCCCAGTGCTGTCTAACCTGCTGGGTAAGGGGCTGCCTGCCCAGGCCTGAGGTAGCCCTGGCATATGGGAGCCCTGGTAGTGCCAACCATGGTCCTGTAGAATCTCTTAGCCGGCAGGAGTTCCCCCAGGGCAGTACCCTCTCCTCCCGAAAGTCCAGACCCTGCACTTACCAGCATCCCTTTGGCACCTTTTCCTACCATGGTGGCAGTGGGTTGGGGGAGTCTGGAGACCTGGACCACACTTGCAGACTCTTGTGTTCAGTGCCTTTCAGACAACAGGCCTCAAGAGCTGTGGAGAAAACAGAGTGAAGTAAGGCCCCAGACCAGGCAGGCCCTCTGGGCTCTCCAGAGCAAGTACTACGTAAGAGGTTTGGTTTGGTTTTAGGGGGAGGGGATAAGTAGGCCTGAGAGGGATTACCAGGGACTAAGAAGTTTATTAGAAAAGTTACTAAACCAGGTGGTGGCAGTGGCGACAGCGCACACCTTTAATCCTGGCACTCTGGAGGCAGAGGCAGGCAGATCTCTGGGAGTTCGAGGCCAGCCTTGTCTACAGAGTGAGTTCCAGGACTGCCATGGCTACATGGAGAGGCCCTTGGAAAAAACAAATAAACGAATAGAAATAGACAATAGGTAAGTTACTAATGCCATGAACAGACACACAGAAGGCCATGGCAGGGCCTCTGAAGACAATTCAGGTCCCACACCAGAGACAGGCAGAACGGCAGGGTTTCTGAAGAGACCTGCATGGCAGAAGTGGGAGTCACTTCTTACACCTTTCTGAGGATGAGGATGGTTTCACAACCCAAGCCACTCCTGGACAGGAGGCAGGCGATGGGATCCAGAGTGGGCTTCCCAGGTGAGAGATCCTGGCCCTGGGATGCCTGTCAGCTAGGGCTTCACAGGATTCCAGCATAAGCCCGTGGGTGTCTCTGAGACAAGGCCTCTGCAGACACTGTGGTCTGAACAGAGGTTGGATTCTAACATTAACACTCTTACGATACGGAGCCCACACCACCAGCTAGAAGAATCTAACACCCCTCTCTCTGTACCCACTCCCTCTGCCAGGCCATTCCTGATCCAACTCCCTTCTAATGACCCTGGGGTTCAGCCCTCTGCTCGCTGCCTTCTCAGCCCTCCCCCCAGATCCCTTATTCTCCAGGCTTTCTGTCCCAATGGGCAAAGGTCTATTTTTGACTCTCCAGATGCCCAATCCTATAAAAGATAAAAAATGAGCAGAGAACTGGGATGGGGTCCAAGTCCTTCATCATCTGTGTGAGTAGTTGCAACCTTTCCCCAGGAAGAAGAGGGGGGCAGGGGGCGTTCAGCTTGGATCGGTGGCACTCCCCACTCAGGCAACTATGATGCCCGCCTCTAACCCTAGTGCCACTTAGCTTGGGCTCAAGGGTGGCTGGGCTTTTGATGGTGTCACAGGTCATACAGGACACACCAGATGCAGTCACACTTCCTGCTTTTACAACACGGTCCCTCCAATGGTGCTTTGCAAGTGAAACTTTACAAGTGCTTTACCACTGGGCTGGAATGCCGCCTCCTCTCCATGGCCCTCCCAACACTTCTCCAGCAGGCCGAGCATACGTGGTTTGTACAGATCTTTACCAGGTCCTTGCCATCTCACGTTACATGCATTTGGTCAGAAGCCTATCAGCCCCAAGTCAGTGGTTAGCTGAGGGCTTAAAACTGAGTTTCCTTTCTTCTTCTGGGCCTCGGTCCTGGCACAGTGGTCAGGAGCAGGCACGGGCTGGGCTAAACTGAAAGGGACCTGGTGAGTCAGAGCTCCTGGAATGAGGTTCTTGCCAACCTGGGATTGTTTAGGAATCTTCTAAGAGCCATGGTGAGCAGGTGAGCTGGAGAAAGAAGGGAAAATGGGAGGAGCGAGCCACATGGCGAAGCTCAGACCATCAATGCCAGATGTGGACAGAATAGTCTCAGAAGGGATCAACCTTTAGAGAGCCTTGAAGGGCCGGGTCTATTTGGAGTCACTTGTTCAGCAACAGCCACCTGTCAAGGGCCACCTCTCACCCACAGGAAGTATCAGGAGTCCGGGGGAAAGGTAGGCCACTGTTTACTTATACAGATCAGCCCTTGACTCATCAGGTTCCCCGTCCTGGCTCGGCTTCCTCTTCTCTGGATAGGGATAACAAGGCGGGAGTAAGCAGCCATGCCTACTAGGGCTGGATTCCGCCTCACAAAGGTGTTCGCTTAAAGAAGTCATGCTCCTGGCTTTGTTCTTTTGGTGACAGTCACAAGAGGGCTGTGCCCCTCAAAAAGCAATCATACCTTTGTCCTGTTCAATCAGTCAACCCTTTGGCAAGTAGGCCAGACTTCCCAAAGGTGACTCTTTTTCTGCCGAGGACTAATAACGACAAAGATGATAGCAGTTGTGGCTGGCGATATTGTTATGAGCCACCTCCTGGGCTGGAAGTCATGTCCTCTGGGCATCCCAATAAACTGAGACTGTCCTCTGTCTGCATCCACAGAGCCTTCTCACCGGGCTACGCGGACACTTCTCTTGAGGCTTACAGTTGAAGAGACTCAGAGAGGCCAATACCTAGCCGGGAGGGCTTGCTGATCACGCCCAGGCAGTCCCTGGAGCAATGGGTACCAACTGCAGTGCTGTCCCTGCCCTCCGGTGGCTTTCGCACCAGCAAGGATGAGAGCGATTACCTAATCTGCGCCAGAAGAATGAGGGAGTAAGAGCCTTTGTTGCTCCTCCTGCCTTTACCGTTTCCAGGGAATGGCCCCATCCATATGAACATCCGGATGTTCAGAAGGAATCCGTGGAGGACTAGGAGGAGAGGTCAGTGGAGGTGATTGATTGGCATGCTGGGGCCCTGGGTTGGAGCCATAGCGGTGGGTGGGGATGGGAATGAAGGTGCGGAAGAGCTGAAACACGGGACCCCAGGCCTGCTCCAGCCCAGACACGGAGTAACACTGACCAGCAGGTCACGGTCACTGTAGATAGAGTATAATGAGGATGGCAGTTCTGGGATTTGATAGGCCTGAGCTGGATTTGGCCTCGGGTACTCACCACAGATGAGCGGTTTCTGACCTCTGACTCTGACTATTCTCAGTCTGAAGAATGTAGCTGACAATTCCCTTAAGACTGGGGTGGGGCGTGCAGGGTTGTCCCTGCCTAATTTTGTGTCTATTACAAGTTCTCCGTATTTCCCTTTCTTTCCATCCATTCATCTTCTTAAAACCCTAAAGTTTCAGTCCCAGCCAACAGTAACTGGCCCGCACTGCTCAGTGGGCTAGCCCCGACTACATTCATCTGTTCACCTGCAGTTATGGCCGGTCTGCTCTGGGCAGACCTGTGCTAAGAACACAGAGGTCTCTCTGCCTTCAGGCATCCCAGGGAAGGCAGTGGGGAGTCGCGGTAAGTAATCACAGATGTGGATAAACTGTGCTGGAGGAACTCTCTGTATGCACTCCAGAGCAGGTGAGGCTTCTCTGGGCAAAAGGACAACTGGCAGCGGGCAGGAAGCGAAGAGGGCAGAGGTGACTGGAGAAACCGAAACTGGCAAAGCTCTGGTAGCCCAAGAGGAAGGCAAAACAGATGAGCGGGACAAGAACCTTCGGGGTCTGGATGTCCATCCTGACACCACCGGTGGCTAGTAAAGGCTTTCAGGCAGAAGAGCTGGGAGGAGAGTGGATTGCTGGAAGGTGCACTTTGAAAGCGCCACTCCCTGGGCGTGGTAGTGCTTGCTTATAGTCTCAGACACTCAGGAAGCTAAGAAGGTAGGGTCATCTGCACCCACAAGGATGAGAATAGCTTGGGCAACATAGAAAGACTGTCCCAAAACAAACAAGCAAGCAAGCAAGCAAGCAAACAAACAAGGGAACAGCCAGGTGTGGTGGTACACGCCTTTAATCCCAGCACTTAGAAGGCAGAGGCAGGTGGATGTGAATCTTTGAGTTCCAGACCAGCCTGGTCTACAGAGTGAGTTCCACGCAGCCAGGGCTACACTGAGACAAAACAAAACAAACAAACAAACAAACAAAATCAAAAGGGAGGGGGAGGAGAGAGATGGGTCAGTGGTTAAGAGCACTGGCAACTCCTTCAAAGGACAGGCGTCTGCTGCTCGCTTACAGGTGGCTCACAACCATCTGTAACTCTAGTCCCAGGGATCTGGTGCCTTCTTCTCCTTGGGCACTGCACACATGTGGCACACATGCACACATGCGCACACACACACACAAATGAAATGTCAGAGAGAGAATATGAATCACAGATAGAGTGGTGAGGAAACACGGGGATGAACCCTGACAGAGAGGAAGCGGCTGGGATGGTGACGCTGGTGACAGTGAAAGGAAAACGGTGTGATAAGAGAGATGGTGAGAGAAAATGAAGGGTCTCTGCCTACTGCTGGTGCAGTGAGAGGAAGCTGGTAGCAGTCCCAGGGACAAGATGCTGCAGGTTTACAGATGGGAGAGGAGGTCTGAAGTGGACCAACTGGCTTTGGGCTGTTGGTGAGCCACCAAGACTTATGCCGGAAGGGTCACAGAGCCCTTTAAAACTTGTGACTTTCCTTTTCCCAAAATGGGAATGTCAAATCACCTCTTCCCCGCCCCCTAAAAAGAGCGAAGGCTTTGTTTGTGTTCTGTCTCAAAGGCTGGAGTACCGAGGGTAGTCCTGGGCCACTGGCTCCCTCAGGAAGGTGCCCACGCTGGAGCTCCTGGTTTCTTGGTGAGCAGGACGCAGCCAGGTGGGCCAACTGATAAACATTTATGTATTTGTATTCTTAACTATGTGTGTGCAGGGAAGGGGGAGCCGATCCACTAGAGCTGGAGTCCCAGGTGGTTAGGAGCCCCATGAAATGTCTGCCGGGAATCTGTGTGTCCCCACAAGGGCAGCACACAGGCATTTAAAAAAAAAATTGAGTTTTTGGTTGTTTTATTTTTTATTTTTTTGAGAAAGGGTTTCTTTGTGTAGCCTTGACTGTTCTAGACCTAGCTCTATAGACCACACTGGTTTTAAACTCACGAGATCTGCTTGCCTCTGCCTCCCAAGTACTGAGATTAAAGTCCTCAGTACCACCACCACCACCACCACCACCACCACCACCCCGGTTTATTTTTAAATTTTATTTATATGTATGTGTGTGTGTGAATGCATACATACAAGGATGAAATAGAGGTCTGGGGAGTGCGGACAGAGGACATCACATTCCCTAAAGCTGAAGTTACAAGCGATTGTGAGCCTCCTGAAACTGGGGCCAGGACCTATATGCCCTGGCCATCTGGAAGATCAGCTAGCCCCAGTATGCATTCTTTTGTTTTGTTTTGTTTTTGTTTTTTGGTTTTTTGTTTGTTTGTTTTTTGGATTTGGTTTTTTTGAGACAGGGTTTCTCTGTATAGCCCTGGATGTCCTGGAACTCACTCTGTAGACCAGGCTGGCCTCGAATACAGAAATCCGCCTGCCTCTGACTCCCAGAGTGCTGGGATTACAGGCGTGTGCCACCACTGCCCGGCCCCAGTATGCATTCTTAACCACTGAGCCATCTTTCCAACCCCTAGGTAGACCAGTTTTAGGGGTCTATATGACCTAAGCCCTCACTAGTAACTGAAGGCAACAGGTCTCCCTAACCTCAAGGACTTCACAGTTTGGAGGGAGGAGACATAGTCTCTATTCACTGCCACGGGAGTGTTAGGACAGTGTTGGGTGCATAAAGTGTTCTGTTTGGGGCCCCGAGGCAGCTACCTGTTGCAATCTTCAGCCTTCTCAGGGGCGTCCTGCCTCCCCACCTGTGCTCGGGCAATAATTCCATCAGTAAGGGTCTCTGGTCCCCAGTTTTCACAGGTCAGTACATTGCCTACCCACATCAAAACCAGTCCCCATGCCATTATCTTGATGAAACCTTCCTCCACCTTCTTCTGCTGTCAACCCTTTCCCGATACCCTTCAACAATGCAGTAAGGCATGCCGGTCTTAATGCAAGATGCTTGCTTCTGTCCACCCCTCTATCTGGAGAGCTCTGCCAGGGCAGAGGTGTGAGTCTTCTGCATCCTGAGAACTTAACATAAGGAGAAGTGGGGAGGGGGGTCTCTAAGGTCTCTGAAACACTTGGGCATGCTCAGTGTTCTCCTCTAGTCCCTAACCAGTCCTAATGTCTCCTCTCCCACCTATTGCCTCTCATTCTGAGGATGCCTCTAACCCCTTAGGTGTTCTTTTTGCCCATTCTTTACCCTCTACCCTTTATCTTCTAGTGGTCATAGCCTCGGACTTGCTTCAGTTAAGACAGAACAGGGGGCTGGAGAGATGGCTCAGCGGTTAAGAGCACTGACTGCTCTTCCAAAGGTTCTGAGTTCAAATCCCAGAAACCACATGGTGGCTCACAACCATCTGTAATGAGATCTGACGCCCTCTTCTGGAGTGTCTGAGGACAGCTACAGTGTACTGATTTATAATAATAAATAAATCTTAAAAAAAAAGACACAGAACAGGTACCAGTCAGTGGTGGCACATGCCTTTAATCCCAGCACTTGGGAGGCAGAGGCATTCAGATCTCTGAATTCAAGGCCAGCTTGGTCTATAGAACAAGTTTCATGATAGCCAGGGCTACGCAGAGAAATTCTGTCTCAAACTACAAAAGCAAAAAACAAGAAGAAAAAATAGAACAGGCTTTGTGAGGGAGCTGTCAGAGTGCTAGGTGGCTACGCGGCTCCTTTAAGAGTGACTGGCGAGGGGCGTGGCCTACGGAAAACAGGCCCGAGAGGGGGTGCGGCCCCTTTAAGTAGCTGCCCGGCGGGGACTAGAAGGCCCGGGACGGGCAGGCAGTGTGGGGCGCGGTCACTTTTGGAACCATGGCACCGCCCGGAGTGCCTACTTCCTCGAAATGAGACCGGTTCGCTTTAATCAGTGTGCAAGGTGTGTTGGGGGGCGGGCATTACATCAGCCACCACGTGTGCGCCTCTCAGCTGGCGTGGAGGATGCCGCCCCGCCCCCCGCGGTGGAAAAGTACCGGGGTGCCGAGGTCCCCGCCCCCTTGCCCCGCCTCCGCCCGTCCTCGGCCCCTCCCGGGTCTGCGGGCAAGCCCCCTCCCGGCTCGCTGGCCTCAGCTCCGGCTCGTG
This sequence comes from Apodemus agrarius, assembly GCA_964023405.1. NCBI lineage: Eukaryota > Metazoa > Chordata > Mammalia > Rodentia > Muridae > Apodemus > Apodemus agrarius. The sequence goes on from OZ030009.1 coordinate 37,975,228, forward strand.
TGTGGCTGCCTGCTGCGGGGTACAGGCTGGGGGCAGGCGCCCCGGGGCTGCGGGAAAACAGGCCTCACCTGTGGCCGCCCGCACTCGCCCCAAGCGTGCCCAGAAGGAAAGCTACAGTGAAGGCTCGAGTGGCACGGCGTGGATTTTCCCCGCCAGAGTAGCAGTCCCCCAAAACCACTCTCCGCCCCGCAGTCCCTTCCCAAAGCTGCAGCCACGCGAGCCGCGGACAAAAGAGAACCGGAGGGCGCTGGGCTCTTCCTCGCTGCTTCCCAGGAACCACGGGCGCGCGGGAACCGGCACCCGGCGGGCGAGTGGGCGGGCAGATTAGGAAGGCCGCCGGCTGGAGCGGCCAGATAGGTAGCCAGGACGGCCGGGAGAGGAGGTGGGGCGAGAGGCTCCACGCGGAGCACAGATCCCGCTGTGGGCTCCGGGCCGCGGCAGACCCACTGGCGCCCCAGAAAGACCAAGACGCTTTTCGGTTCCGGCGCTGCGCGCACAGCCCCGTACCAGCCGCCCCCGACCGAGCCGGCGTCGGCACGCAGCGCACCCCCCCCCCCATTCCGAAATCACCCTCCCTCCCGCCTGCTTTAGTTCCTTGGTGACAACGATGACACACAGACTCACGCACCTACCCAGACCTTCGCGGCGAGACAGACATCCCAGTGCGAGCACTTACACTCTTAACCACAGATGCCCGCAAGCAAACGCTATCGCATCCACGCACCACACACACATCCAAACGCTGGTCCTGGGGCTCAGCCTCCCAGAGTCAGAGAAACGCCTAGAACCACGACTGGACTGACCTAGGCACGGGCCGCAAAGCCCCCTTCCCCCCAGCTCTCTTACCATACTGCTGCCCCCGGCCCAGGCGTGCTGGGTCCGCACCGCGGTGCGCCCAGGTGGTTTTCTTAAAGGGAAAGTTGCATCAGCCTCCCGAAGCTCTCTGCAGCCGCCAGTCCTCCCGCCCCGCCGCGTTGCTTGCCGCTCCTCCAGAGCTTGTTGTGTTTTGGTTTCGGGGAGGCGGGGGCTAAGAGTTTGGTGAAAGTTTGGAGAGTGAAGAAGGCTTGAGAAACCTAGCCAAGTCCCTCCCCTCCCTGAGCGGCTCCCCTGGCCGCCCTCCCCCGCCCTGGTCCCATCTCCTCCCTCCCGCGTGCCGACTACTCAGGCTCCTCCTACCAGGGAATAAGATTACAAGTGGCTCTAGTTTTCAGATGATTGATCTTCACGAACCCCTGGGAGTGGGGCTCGGAAAAGGAGTCCCCTTCTCCTTTGCCTCTCTGCCCGTCAGTTGGGACTCTTGGAGGAAGCAGATGTCCTCCCCTTCGGGCTAGGCTTGGAACGAAGCCAAAAGGCCTGGGGCGCTTTGGGGGGCTGGGGATGCAGTTAGCCCGCCAGGCCCCTGGCCTTCTGCGCCTGCGTTCCCCCTAGAGAGAAGTCAAGAGCAAATTCCGTTCCCTTTGGAGTAGCGCCGCTAGAGACTGGGCACAGCTGAATAAAGCCTGGGACCCACTCCTTGGAATTGCGAGGCTGGGGAGCCCTTTCTCCCGGAATTCTCCAACACTGATCCGATCAGCCCTACCTGGTTAGTTGTGCTACAGAGGCTGCCTACTTCAGGTGTCTGGATGGCAGTCTCTGCCAAAAGATACTTTGTTGAGCCTCAGTTTCCTCCTCTGCAAAATGAAGAGGGTGAACTAAGGAAATGCATGCCCACGTGAAACGCACGGCTCCAGACTGGCAGTGGTGCCTAGTGTCTGGAACAGGCTTCCACATTTGCTTACCCAGAGCGAACCCGCTAACCTTCCATCGAACCAGACAGTACTGATTGCCAGACGACTGTTGTTGCTTCGCAGGTGCTCAGCAAAAGGCCCTGGTCTGAAGAGACATGCTCCGGGTTCCACTCTGCACCCCGAGTTCTGGCCAGAAAACTTGTTTGTTGACCTCCAGTCTCCAAAAAGCAGGTGCATCCATGTCAAAATCGCGCACAAGACCGACTGGTGTGAGAAGCCACCTTATTAATTTATAATCACTGAAAAGGACAGCAGCCAGCACACTGCCTTCAGCTCTGCCTGTCTCTACCACACGGCCCATTACAGTCTTTTCCCAGAACTACCTTCACATATGCGCTCTATTGTCGTGGAACTCACAATCTGTCCATTCTGGAGAGCTGATCAGGTCTGGGAAGACGCTTATGTCCCTTGAGCACAGCAGATACGACCTGTTGGGGTTGGTGGTCTCCTGTGAACTAATTACCGCACTTTTGTTTAGAGAGGGGAGGGCACACACATGCAGATCTACCCAAGCAATCTGTTGTGTCTGTGGCCTTTCACTATGCTTGTGTAGAAGCTCCTGGAAGTCTAACTGTGGGTCCTGCAGCAGGCTGTGCAGTTGTGTGTGTGCTCAAATCCTGGATCTGGGCAGATAGTATCTATATACTTCTCATCTTTCCTACCAGGAGTTAGGTTCCTCTACAAATTGTTTAGGATCTCTCATGTCCTGCTTCCTCTTCAGATTATCCAAAATAGCTCCTTCCCAAGACAGTGGACAGGAGGCTGCTGGGGGAAGCCGCCAGGTAAAGGGAGGGTTGGGCTTGAGGGAGAGGCTTCCATCTATCTCAGAGGGATGAGATGGACCTAAAAGGCATTAAGAGCGTTCTAAGAAAATCTTTAAAACTTTATTTTGAATTTTGAATTTTTTCCTTTTTCTTTATTCTATTTACATCCAGATTTCAGCCCCTCCTGCTGGTGCCCCTCACACACACAGCCCTTCTCGCTCCCTGAATTTTTTATTTTTCTGGAGTCAGGGTATCACTATATAGACTAGGCTGATCTCCAACTCAATGATCCTGCTTCTGTTTCCATAGTCCTGGAATTAAAAGGTTTTATGCTGAGCTTTGTGTATGTGGGGGAGGGGTTGCTCTGTTCTTGTTTGTTTTTTTGTTTTTGTTTGCATTTTTTTTGTTTTGTTTTGGTGTTGTTGTTTTTGGAGAGAGTGACCACAAAATTTGCTATGTATTCCTGGCCGGCCTTGAACATCTGGCAGTCCTCTCTTGTTAATGGTCCAGAGAAAAGTAGGTCCCTTATCCACTCCCAGGACCCCATCTGAAGGAGAGCTGATGCAGGGATACTGACTGCGAGACACCCAGGGTACACACCTGCCCTGGGCTAAGACCTAGGGAGGTTTGGGGAAGAGAAGGAGGCGTGCAGAATTAGTATTTCCAGCCGGGCGGTGGTGGCACACGCCTTTAATCCCAGCACTTGGGAGGCAGAGGCAGGCGGATTTCTGAGTTCAAGGCCAGCCTGGTCTACAGAGTGAGTTCCAGGACAGCCGAACTACACAGAGAAACCCTGTCTCGAAAAACCAAAAACAAAACAAAACAAAAAAAAACAAAAAAAAAAAAAACCAAAAAAAAAAAAAAAAGAATTAGTATTTCCAGAAAGTTTGGGATTTGAAAAGCAACCCAGTGCTTAAGTTCAGGGATTAAGGAGAACGATTATTATCTTGAGGGGCATTTGGAGAAATTGGTCATCCTGATTATGAGGTTTTTTTGCTGGGTTAACAGTGACAAAGCAAAAAAGATACGTGTATGTTATCCATCTGATTAATAAAAAGCTTCAGACAGCCACACAGTTGCTTACAGTAGGTCTTAAAGAGAGGTTTGAGGGAGACACTCCATGGGAAAAAGCTGTGTTTGGGAGACAGAAACTAGAGTGTCTGTTTTGTTTTGTTTTTTCCCCAATCAGAATGAAGTTTCAGGGGAGACAGGTCTGGGCCTAGCCCAGGTCAGAGCTGGGGTGGCCTTTATGCTTGAAGGTGAGGTCCCTGCCCTGGGCAACTGGCCCACAGGAAGAAAAGACGTGGCCAGCCAGTGGGAGAGGAGGGTGGTCAGGTCTCAGACAGGTGGAAGGATGGGGCCAGATCACAGCGGCCTGCTACCCGAGGACAGGACAGCAAGTGGACAGGCAGTGCCGGACCACACCCACTGCTTGCTGAGGTGTGTCTCAGGAACCTCTAGTTACAGAGTTATTTCCTGGGAGGGCTGGGCCCAGCAGCCGATCCCCCAGTGCTGGCTGGGTGCCTGTCTGTTGTCACCAACAAGCCAGCAGGATTAAATCCTGTGTATCAGAGGACCTAACCGGGGTCCAAATAGGCATAGAAGAGGCAGAGCAGACCTGAGCCATGCCTAGCAGCACACCTTGATGGAATGTGCCAAGCACACTCCTGAGAAACTGGCGGTGTTCTCTACTTTAAATCGGAGCGTGGCTTCATCAGGGGTCCCTACCTCCTTACAGTCCCAGCTAGGAAGCATCGTCAGGAGGGTCCTGCCTTGGCTCTCAGAATCATCCTCTCTTGAACTTGAAACCCAACCATCGTTACACAACTCCATCCCTGCCCTGACCCGGTGTGGAACAGCTGTTTAAATCATGAGTTCCTCTGGGGCTCCACGTGCCTCTCGGGTCATCTCATGACACCCTCGCTCATGACAGCTTAAGTCGATCCAGGCAGGACCTCAGTGGCCACAAATGAAATCGGGCAGACAGGAAGCATTGACCTTGACCTGTCCAGGTAGCCCTCCAAGTCTCCAGAGCAGTCGTCGATGCCTAGATTCTTTCTTTCTTTCTTTCTTTCTTTCTTTCTTTCTTTCTTTCTTTTCTTTTCTTTTCTTTTCTTTTCTTTTCTTTTTTTTTCTTTTTTTGATTTTTGGCTTTTTCAAGACAGGGTTTCTCTGTATAGCCCTGGCTGTCCTGGAACTCACTCTGTAGACCAGGCTGGTCTCGAACTCAGAAATCCGCCTGCCTCTGCCTCCCAAGTGCTGGGATTACAGGTGTGCGCCACCACCGCCCAGCTAGATGCCTAGATTCTTAAATGCCTTTAACAGAGCTTTACAATGCCAAGGAAGCCAGCATTCCCAGCACTGCGGAGGACTAAAAAACCCGTGCTCATGACACTGAACAAGTATATCTCCAAATGTTCCTGACATCCAACTTGCAGACCACCATTGTCATAGGTCACCAGAGAAGAGGAGAGGTGGCTCTATGTGACTGATGGGAGCCGAAGAGTAGCCATGACAGAAGCAGGCTGGAGGTGGCAGTGACAGAAGTGGAGATGCCCCGCCCCCACCCCACCCCCATGCTTCCACCTAGACCTGGAGAGGGGCTGCAGCAAGAATGGCTCTTCCCCAGGCCCCACCCAACTCTGGTCACAGGACCTGTAAAATTCATTGGCCACTTAACCAAATACTGCTGAGCATCTATTGTGTGCTGAGAATTGTGTCACTCTCTGAGAATATGGCCCTGAGTAAGAGGGGACCCCCTTCCACACATGGGGTGCTTGAGGTGTATCATTGTTGGAGTGTAGTAAAATATGAGGCCATCCGGAATCCATGTGTGGCCAAGGACATGGCTGTGAGACTGAGTCCTATGGGCATGCCATAAATAGCATGCTGTTGTGTCACCAGGAGCAGTATCCACACATTAACTTCTATGACCAGCAGTCTATGCTATGGTGCTATGTTCATCTGACTGGCCATTCCAATGATCCCTCCCTCCTCAGTGTCGTTCCAAGGGATGAGACCGGTGGTCCCTCAGACTCCCAAATATGTCCCCGTGAGGAGGACAGGGCTGGCTCTAGACCTGAGGCTGATACCCAGTGCTTCCCTGTGGTGGGATAAATTCTTCCCACTGTTCCTGTTCCCAATGAACCCAGAGCCTCTGTGGATGGGGAGGACAGGAAGAGGAGTGGCTACGTGTGAAGCAGCCAACACCAAAATAGCTCTACCCTGGGGGAGGATCCTGTGACACCGCCCCCTGCTCCCAGTCCAGCTGCTGACCCGGTGTCTGGGGAGCACTTCTTTCTGATCCCACTTTCCCAGCTTCTCTTGGACATGAATGATGGACAGAGCTTCCCCACAAGTGATGACTTCATAGGGAATGAGGCTGTTGGGAAGAGAGCCCTTGAGGGCTGGAGACAGGGTGGCCTGTTGCCTAGGTGGGTGGGGTCCCTTCTGCTGGCAAGTCTTCCTACAAGTCCAAGCAGCTGGGAAGGCAGGGCTGGATAAGGCATGTGGGGTACAGGGGAGGTGTGCCTTATCTGTCCCCAACACATGTCTGATAAGCCTCTTACCAGGGCCTGGCCCGGGGAGCAGGTGTGGAGCCGGCTGGGAAAGGGGACAGGCCAGCTGGGGCTGGCTCCGTACCAGGAAAGACAGCAGGATCAGGAAGTTCTGGTGCAACCCAGGAAAGGGAAGGAAGGCTGTCTCTGTGAGGCGTGGGGATTGGTGCTCAGAACCCTGCTTCCCAGCACTGGCACCCCAGGTCTTCTACTTCTGAATCTTGGAACCCATGTCTTCGGGCTTTCTCTGTGCTAGGAGCAGTGGCCAGAGCCTGACACTGTGGGATTAAAGGATTTGCCCAGTGGGGGAGTGGGAGAAGGGATCATGGTGCATGGAAACTGAGCATTCTCCTTCCCAGTCAGAGTATGCCCTGCATGCCCAGAATCATACAGGGGGCCTAGCCGGGTTTACCAGAACCTTCCCAGCCTCAAAACACCTGTACACCTTCCTAGTCTGCACATATCCCCAGACTCCTGGAATCCCAGCCTTCTTGGGATATTTGCTTCCAACAAATTCCACAGACACCTTGGAGCCCTGGTGCCCTCTGGTGACAAGAGCCACACATGGCAGTTACCATGACTCCTCAGGTCACACTGGGTCAGACAGTATAGTATCATTTGCCTGGTTATTTTATGTTATCTTCACACCAAATTTGTAAAGTAAAAATAATCTCCATTTTCGAGAGCTAAGGACATCCAGGTTAAATAATTATACACTTAATCAGTGGTAAAGATTGAACCTGAGCCCAGGCTGGCACGTGTCCAAAGTCTATGCTATCAGAGTATGCCCAGACTGCTGTGTGTGTGTGTGTGTGTGTGTGTGTGTGAGAGAGAGAGAGAGAGAGAGAGAGAGAGAGAGAGAGAGAGAGACAGAGACAGAGACAGAGAGAGAGAGAAAGTACATGGGTACTTGAGGCAGACAATGTTTAACACAGGGGGTCATGCTGGTCTCTGAGGCTCATGAATGGGTCTAGGATGGTTGAGACTCTCTGTCTGTGACTATGAGACAGTAAGGACTGGTTTGGACACTCTGAGGTTGGCTGTTGGCTGTTGGGACTTTTCTATGGCTTTTATATGACTGTGTAGCTGTAACATACACATAGTTCAGCTTGTTACTTATGTTGTGTGAGTAGCCACAGCAGTGAGTGTGTGTGTGTGTGTGTGTGTGAGTGTGTGAGTGTGTGTGTGTGTGTGAGAGAGAGAGAGAGAGAGAGACAGACAGACAGACAGACAGACAAAGACACACAGAGAGAGAGAGAGCATAACTGTGTGACTGTATTATGGACATTCTGCAGCTAGTGGGGTTGTGGGAGGAGAGAAGGTGGCGGAGGGCCCTGAGTTCCCAGCACCACTAGGCTTTTGAGTCCCAGGACTGTGAAGGCTCACCATGACATACATGATGGATGGCTTCACATGCCTGATACAGTCCCCTGGGGCCGAATTCTCCTCCTCTCCTCCTCCCACTTTTTTTTTTTTTCTTGAGGAAGTAAAGCAAATCGTACCACAGATGGAGTTGGTCTTCATTTTTTTTTCCATGAGATATTTGTGAAAGCATTTTACGTGCCTTGGAATGATAGCTTTTTAAAAAGAGTCATTTAAAAAGAAAAGAAAATGGGCCAGAGGACCAGCTGGGCAGGTGACAGTGCTGCCTGGTACATGCAGCCCTAGCCTGACCAGATGAATCCTGAACCTCCGTGGATGCCCAAAGTGGTAATGGAGGAAGACACAAGGGAATGAATCCACAGACACAGGCCAGCTACCCTGGAGCATGAAGTGCGATGGTAAACAGGAGATACTGCCTTGAACAAGGTGGAAGGAAGGACCAATATCCAAGATTATCCTCTAACCTACAGACACACACACACACACACACACACACACACACACACCACATACACACGTGACATGTACATGCCTTCACACACAGACACATACATAACACATACTTACACACACACACACACACACACATATATATATATATATAATATATATGTAAAATAAAAAGTAAACATTGCTATTGCATTCTTTTGACATCCAGGCTGAGGCTGGAGCTGACTATGTAAGCCCAGGCTGGCCCCAAATTCCCACTGAGCCTTCCTTCTCGGACTGGATTGTAGTCTCATTGCAGGGGTTATAGGTATGCGCCACCATGCCTGGGTTAGCTGTTGTAATTCTTTAATTTGAACACTTCTGGGATATTAACCAATCCTGGGTAAGTGCAAAGATCCTTTCTGGGCATCCACAGGCAGAAGCTATTTGCTAACAATAACACTTTGCTAGCAATGTCACTTTGACTTGCTGATATTTTCACTGAGGACGGTAAGTAGAAATTCTGGCATCTAAGTAGGGGTTAAGGAACTTGGCAACTGACAAGGAACTATGCATTGAATTGTTTTTTCAAAGGAAGTAGGGGCTGAGGGCTAGGTTGTTTAGAGATGTCCTGATTTTGTATGTGTATGCATGTTTTGCCTGTGTGTGTGTGTGTGTGTGTGTGTGTGTGTGTGTGTGCATGGTGACTGCAGGAGTCTGAAGATAGCATGATTCAGATCCCTGGATCTGGAGTTACAAGTGGTTGTAAACCACCATGCAGTGACTGGGAATCAAGCCTGGGTCCTCTACAACATCAAAATATACTCTTAACCTCTGAGCCATTTCTCCAGCCCCAAATAACTTGCTTTGTGAGCCAAGGTCCTAGTCTTTTCTCAGCCTCCCAAGTGCTGGGAGTACAGTTGTCCACATGCTGAGATTACAGGTGTCCAGGTGCTGGAAGAACAGGTGTCCAAGTGCTGGGATTACAGGTGTCCAGGTGCTGAGAGAACAGGTGTCCACATGCTGAGATTACAGGTGTCCAGGTGCTGGGAGAACAGGTGTCCAGTTCCTGGGAGAACAGGTGTCCAAGTGCTGGGATTACAGGTGTCCAGGTGCTGAGAGAACAGGTGTCCACATGCTGAGATTACAGGTGTCCAGTTCCTGGGAGAACAGGTGTTCAGTTCCTGGGAGAACAGGTGTCCAGTTCCTGGGAGAACGGATGTCCAGTTCCTGGGAGAACAGGTGTCCAGTTCCTGGGAGAACAGGTGTTCAGGTGCTAGGAAGAAAGGTGTCCAGGTGCTAGGATTACAGGTGTCCAAATCCTGGGATTACAGGTGTCTAGGTGCTGAGATTACAGGTGTCCAGATGCTGAGATTACAGGTCTACAGGTGCTGGGATTACAGGTATACGCCTCCACACTCTGCTTAATGATTGACTGTACTTAACCCTTTATCCCATGCCTTTTTATTTATATGAGTACACTGTAGCTGTCTTCAGATACCCCAGAAGAGGGCATCAGATCCCATTACAGATGGTTGTTAGCCACCATGTGGTTGCTGGGAATTGAACTCAGGACCTCTGGAAGAGCAGTCAGTGCTCTTAACCTCTGAGCCATCTCTCCAGCATCCCATGCCTTTTTAATATTGTGTGTGTTAAAATGGGAAGTGTACTTTATTTACCAGACTATTGGGCTGCTGACCACATGGAAAGCAGAGTGCCCACCTACCAGAGTGGGGATCCCTGAGAACGAGACAGGTCCTGAGATGTGCTCAGGGCCTGGGATGACTGGAAGCTCATGAGCTGGATTTCCCCAGCATGATGAGCTGTAATTCTCAGACTGGGTTATTTGTCAGACTTTTTCTCTGAAGTGAACTAAATGAGTGTGTTAGTCCAAGAAATAAAGTATTGGTGTTTGTTGCCAAAGATGAAATTAGAACTTCTACGTAAAAACCGTTGCCATGAATTTAAAGCTTCCCCGGCCTGATGAGACTAGTGGTAATGTTCCGAACGTGCACGTCTGCTGAGTTTTCGATATTGTAATAATGAGATGTGTCAACATTTAAACATGTGAGAGGCTGAGGTAGGAGGATTTCCATGAGTTCTATTTAATACTGAGTTAAGCCGGTCTGGGCTCCACTGTGAGACCCTGCCTCAAAAACGAAGGGAAAATGAACATGACGGCTTGTGGCTGTGATCCCAACACTTGGGAGGTGGAGGTGGGAAGAGAGGACCTCGGAGTATCCTCAGCTGCATGGTGAGTTCTGGACTAACCTGGGATACATGAGAAATTTTGTGGAGAGAGGGAGACAGGGAGAGGGGAAAGGGAGGTGGAGAGAGAGAGAGAGAGAGAGAGAGAGAGAGAGAGAGAGAGAGAGAGCTGTGTAAGTTGGCCAAGCAGTATTCTTCAAATAATTTAATACCTCTTACAAAATCATGGTGTAAGTGAGCTGTTCAAAGTACAAGGCAGATGGATGAACACGTTTCTGGAGACAGACTCTTGCGTGTTATCCATTCTAACCTTGAGCTCTTGATTCTCACTGCACAAAGATAGACCAATCAATGTATTAAAATATGAAAAGTCTTCATTGCTACTTATCTCCAGGAAGCTTTCATCTCCATCCTATCAGCTCCAGCTTCCCGGGAACATCAAGAATACCCACAATTAGCTGGAAAGGTTATTTGGTGCTTGTCATTTCCTATGAGATAAAACATTCCGTCTGAAGATGCAGGATGCCTTAAGGCAGCAGTTCTCAACCTGTGGTCGTAACACCTTTGGAAAACCTCTGCCTCCAAAACTATTTATGTTATGCTTCATAACAGTAGCAACATTACAGGTATGAAGCAGCAACAAAAGGAATTTTATGGTTGGAGGTCACCACAACTTAAGGAACTGGACTAAAGGGTCGCAGCATCCGGAAGGTTGAGAGCCACTGTCTGAAGGGAGGCGAAACTCTCCACTCCTCAGGGAAGCTGCTCAGACTCAGGAAGTTAACAACCTAAAGACTTCCAGAAGTCCCGAAGCTGACCAGACAGAGTCAGTTCCTCCCTTCTCAAACGTACAGAAGCAGTAAGAGCTACTGAGAGACACTCTCAGGGGAAGAGGCGTCCTTCATCAAAGTGACACCGTTGAGCCTACAGGCTGTTCAGTGAGCCCCAGGGTCCAGCTTTCGTGACCACAGCACCGGGTGCTGGGTTGGCCTTTGTAGTGCAGCTGTCGTTCAGTCGTTTCTGATCCTGTCAGTGACCCCTCGCCCAAATTCCTATAAGAAAGGCCAATAAGGGGAGCTGGAGAGATGGCTCAGCGGTTAAGAGCACTGACTGCTATTCCAAAGGTCCTGAGTTCAAATCCCAGCAACCACACGATGGCTCACAAGCATCTGTAATGAGATCTGATGCCCTCTTCTGGAGTGTCTGAAGACAGCTACAGTGCACTTACATATAAAGATCTTTAAAAAAAAGAAATGCTAATAAGTTCATTGATTTGCCAGGTTGGATTCTGGTGTATCCATACTTTGTTCTGTCAGAGGTTCCCTATGTGGGGTGAGTAGATGCTTGTTTATTTCTCCAGACATATGTGGCACAGCGTAACAGTGCCCAAGCAGGAACTGATGGAACCAGAGATAAGTTTGGGAGGAGCGATTGCATGGTCCCGGCTAGGGAGGCTGAGCAGTCTGAGGGTAGAGCGACCTGTAGGTATGCAGGGGTGGAGGTGGGGATCCTGACGTTCTTAGGGGGTGAAATTTCCTCAGGCTTTAAGAGTAACGCATAAAGGACAAGAGTGTCAACAGGTTGCTTGAGTTACACGGCCACTGCTATGTGTAGTAAAAGTTGTGAGGTGGGGATGACCACTCAGTGGAGATTCATTTGTGGAAGAGCAGTCAGATGGAAGATGGCTGACCTGACAGCCAGCAGGATGCTCAGAAAAGAGGGTGCAAGTCAAATTTCTGCTAAGGAGCTTTTCATGGGATTCAAAACCTTAGAGTCCATAGGAAGAATCAGAGTCAGGAGAAAAAGTCCACAGCGGACAAAATAAAAGATACTGTCCTAGCTGGGCATGGTGGCATATGCCTGTAATCCCAGCATTTGGGAGGCAGAGGCAGGCAGATTTCTGAGTTCGAGGCCAGCCTGGTCTACAGAGTGAGTTCCAAGACAGCCAGGGCTACACAGAGAAACCCTGTCTTGAAAAACAACAACAACAACAACAACAACAACAACAACAACAAAAGATACTGTCCTGGTCAGTGTCTTGCCAGCTCGATGCAAGCTAGAGGAGGGAGCATCAATTCAATCGAGAAAACGCCCCCACCAGATCGGCCTGTGGTACATGTTCTTGCTTGATGATTGATGTAGATGGGCCCAGCTCGCTGTGGGCAGCGTCACACCTGGGCTGGCGGTCCCGGATGCTATACGAAAGTCATGAGGAGCGAGGCAGTCTGCGTCCGCATCTGCCTCCAGGTTCCTGCCCTGCCTGAGGTCAAGCCCAGACTCCCCTCAGTGATGAACTGTTACCTGGAAGTGTAAAGTGAAATAAACCCTGACATCCTCAAGTTGCTTTTGGTCATGGTGTTTTATCACAGCAATAAAAACTCTAAGATAGAAATATCTTGGGCCAGACCTTTAATAAAGAAGAAAAACTATCTGAGATTCAATATGCAGCAGAGGCCTTCACAATGGTCCAGCATAGAAACCCATGTTTATCATGTAAAGGCAGAAAAATTAAGGATGATTAATGTAATCATCCATCCTTCCTTGAGATGAAGGCTGCACAGCCCGCGCTGTGGTGTTGTCTCTAATGGACTGGCTGCATGGGCCGTAGAGACTCTTGGTTGTCAACAGCGGAGGCCCCCAGGGATGTCAGGGACTGGAGGGCAACAGGGAGAAGGGGGCGTGTGAGAGGGCACATTTGATGCCCAGGTATGGGGCCGGATATGACCTGTCTGTTTACAGATGTTTACAGATGTTTGATGTTGCGGAGCCCCTGTGGCAGGACATAGTAATCTCTGGGAGGGAGGAGAGGCTTTGCCGGGTATAAATGACTTCGACCAGCATGTGTGTGGGTCCGTCAGGTGCTAAAGCGGATAAGATGAGAGGAAGCCAAGCAAAGGTACCTCTCTGAGACTCTTGGATTCCAATGTGGGTAGATTTACACCAAGCTGGGCTCCTTAAGAAAAAATCAAGTGGAAGCCCAAAGTTGGTGCTGGCGAGCCTTTTAAAGGCTTTATAACCAACAGTTCAGCCTTTGGGGTGGGGTGGGGGGAAGGCTAGAGAGCTCGCTCAGCAGTTAGAGTATGCATTGCTCTTTCCAGAGGACCTGAGGAAGAGCCCCAGCAGCCCCAGCAAACTGCTCCCACGCTCCTGTAACCCTAGATCCAGGGTGATTTATCTCTGCTGTCATCTGTAGGCACCTGTACTCTGGTGCACATACCTATACACAGATACATAATTTAAAAAGATAAAAGAAACAAGGTCATAAAACCCAAAAGCCATGGGTGATCCCTACGGCACACCCCTCCCCTTACCCTGAAGGAGGTCAGGATTAGGCTAATGGCACCTGCAGGTGAGGGTCATGCAGGGTAACTGTTAATGTTTAAAATATTCGGGCCAGATATGGTGGTGCACACCTTGAATCCCAGCACTTGGGAGGAAGAGGCAGATGGATCTCTTGAGTCGGAGGCCAGCCTGGTCTACAGAGTTCCAGGTCAGCCAGAACTGTACAAAGAAACCCTCTCCCCCCAAATGGGGAGGTTGTGGATAATGGAAGCAGGCATGTGTTGACTCCTGGTGGCCTCCATGAGTACCAGAGTCAATGAACATCCATTGGTAGCCACGGATATGAAATAATACAGAGATTAAGCTTGGCTGGGGGTTGGGCAACTCTCTCCCTCGAGTAGACCAAGCATATCTGTCTCTCGGACATACAGATCACTTGCTCAGCCAGGAGACCTCTCAGCAGCTCTGTCTTTGGGAGACACTGGCTATGGCTAGAGTATAATGCTAGCTAAGTTCTGCTTTGCCCAGATGAGGCAAACACATGTGTAGCTTGAGAGGGAAGACATAGGTCTAACCTAAGAAGTTGGGCATAAGGATAGCCCAAAGGAGGCAGATGAAAAATCAGAATGAGCCCCATGATGATACCCCAGGAACAAAGCATTGGATGCCTCAGGGAGAATGATGCAAAGGCCAAAGACTTTATGCAGGGCAGTTCTCTTATCCATGGTGCTCTACCTGATACTGCCCTTTTAGGAGTGATTTTAAACGGAACCATAAATACAACCTGCTGAGTCTGTTCAGTGTTACCTGTGTATGTGGTTCCAGGCCTACCCACTTGGTATCAGATTACCCAGTTAAGGGGCTCATCCCTGGGAAGACTGTTTCTCCCACCCCCAGTATTCCTTGGTTGCCAGCAGTTCTTTGTTTATGGGTGGGGCTCATGGAATTACCTCCTTCCAACTATCAAATCTACTGGTGTATATTTAGGCATTTATGTAGGCTTGGCTTTTTAAAAACCTACTTTAATTAGGGTTCTGAAATGCCTCGAACCTCCCTTCTAGGTAACAGAAGAAGATGGCGAATAGGACTAGCGGAGTGTGGCCCTGTTTAGAAGTGCTGCTCTGGGGTGACACCAATCTTCCTTGTCAGGATATCAGCACTCCAGTCCAAAACATCAAACATGAATTAGTAGCAGATGTCCAGTCCAGTTGGCAATCATCAATCACAAGTCAGTAGCAGCAGTTTGATCCAGAAGAAACCATGAGGCTCTGTCTGAGAAAGTGGTAAGAAGCAGCCAGAACACCTTGAGTAATTCTTTGGTGCTTTTTTCTCTACAAAGTCACGACAAGCAAAGATCAGTGAAGACCAACAAAGTGTTGCAAGGCGAACTAATGCAAGAGTGTCCTTCACTGTCTGTTGGGCTCTACTTTGCTTTCTCCACACATCACGGGTCCTCTCAAGTGGTCTGCCTCAGCAAAACATCCTCTCGTAAGACAGCTTCCAGGAAAACCTCACAGGACTCAACTGAGTCTCCAAAGAAACCAGAAATTTCCACTGTAGATTCGTGTGTGTGTGTGTGTGTGTGTGTGTGTACATATATGTACAATAACAAAGAAAAAGAGGCCATGCTTTAGAGGGGGGCAGGGGGTAGTACATGGGAGAGAGGTAGTACGTGGAGGAGGAAAAAGAAGGTGAAGCGATGTAATTATATTTAAACTTTTCGATTAAAAATAAAAAAATAAGAATTGTAACAACAATGATTTTAAAACAAGCAAAATGTTTTCATGTTGTATTAGATGCCAGTAGAGACTCGGTGTCTTCTTTGTTGTGATCTGTGATCCCCTGACACTTATGCAAAGTGGGTGACGACGGCCATCAGAGCGCTTCTTCTCCAAGGGTGTCTTTGTAGCTCAGCTACCTGTTACAGGATGGTGGTTTGGTTGGGACTTGACTGCCATCCCGTCCATCCTCTGTAAAAGGTCTTAATTGTATACAGAAGACAGGATGGTCACCAGTAAGTGTTCTACAGATGTAAGACCCATCTGACAGCTGTCCAAGTACGCAAGAAGATGGAAGTTCAGTCCTTGAAGGAGTCAAGGGCTGCATGCATCTGTGAATGCTTGGCCTTGTTGGAGAAGGCACGGGGGATACCCACAGGTGATCTTTTTTTTTTTTTCCACCCTACAACAGCCAGGGCCTTTAAATAAAAATTAAAAATTGTATTTAAATTTTAAATTTTATTTAAAACAAAACAAAAACAAAAATCAAAAACAGGCGTCAAAAGTCAAAAGGTTGTCAATAAGAATCCAGTGGGATTATATAGGATACAACGGTCAGTGATGCTTCTTGGTCTCATGTCTTCGCTGCTCTTCTCTTCAGTGAGAGAGGCACGGCAGAGGGTTCCTGGCTTTCTGGCTGGTCCTGGTTGTTCCCTGACTTCTGCCAATTTGCTGGAGGCCTGGCAGTTTCTGCTGGATGGTGCCACCACTGCTGATCCATGTTTGGTGACACTTTTGAACTGGACTGATCACATCCTGACACTACTGAACTGGATCCAAACGGAGATTGGAATTGCCGCAAAGAACTACTTCTCGACAGGTCCACCTCCTCTTGTCCTGTTTACCATCTTTTCTCCCCTGCCTTTGGACGGTGGGCTAGAAGGGGGGGGTTTGAAGCGTTTGAGAATCCTTATTAAAGTAGGTTTTGAAAACTCTAAGCCTACACGTGGGTCCCAGGAGCTTTGAACTCAGGACCTCTCAGGGTTACCTGCTGAGTCATTTCACAGGCCCTAAGTTTTCACGCAACTCAGGACCACCTGCCTGGGGGTGGAATCACCGGCAGTGGGTTGGGCCTTCCCACATCAATCATTATTAAGAAAATGCCTCACAGACTGGTCCACAGGCCAAGCTGATGAAGGCAGTCCCTTAGTGGAGGTTCCCTCTCCCCGGGTGACTCAGTTTGTGTCAAGTTGACAAAGCTGATAGTGCTCCCTAGTACAAACATGCCCACACAACTGTGTGCTCCACAGACAGAGAGATGAGAGATAGATAGATAGATAAGAAATGTAATAGAAGACTCACACAAAGCTCTGGGTTCAATCCCCACACCTCCATAATAAAACACACACATAGCTAAATAGACACTTTTCATTAATAGTTCATGATCTTGATGTTATTTTGAATTAATTAGTTTTTTGAGACAGGGCTCCTCTTGGCTGCCCTGGAAATCACTCTGCAGATCATGTGCTCACAGAGACCCACCTGCCTCTTGCTCCCGAGAGCTATGATAACCAAGTACTGGTTGGCCTCAATCTCCTGACAACCCTCCTCCCTCCACCTCCCAAGTTCTAGAATTTCAGGGGGGAACCTCCATGAAGGGCTTAGATAAGTACTTTAAAAACAAAACGAGAGCCTGGCATTAAAGCATATGCCTGCAATCCAAGCCCTAGGGAGATAGAAGTGGGAGGATCAGGAGTTCAAGGCCAGCCTTGGCTACATAGTAAACTCCAGGTAAACCAGTTACGGGATACCCTGTCTCAAAACAGGAAAGAAACAAAAACAAGGGTTGAAGAGAAGGCTCAGTGGTTTCTGAAACACTCTCAGAGTGTTTCAGAGAGTGCCAGTTTGGTCCCCAGCACCAACCTCAGTCACAGGTAACTCTGGGTCCAGAAGATCTGATGCCCTCTTCAGGACTGTGGAGGCACCTGATCTGTCCTGTAGACTCTGCCCAACACACACACACACACACACACAATTAAAAAATAAACCTTAAAACAAAAACATGCCGGGCGGTGGTGGCACACGCCTGTAATCCCAGCACTTGGGAGGCAGAGGCAGGCGGATTTCTGAGTTCGACACCAGCCTGGTCTACAGAGTGAGTTCCAGGCCAGTCAGGGCTATACAGAGAAACCCTGTCTCGAAAAAACCAAATTAAAAAAAAAAATCTTGGGCTCAGGACTACATCCATCACTTGTCTGGTACATACAGGACCATGGGTTTCATGCCCACCCCAACAAAACAACCCCAAATGACAAAAGCCCTATTTTATTTTACTTTTTTTGGTCTTAGAACTTTGTTATTATTAGAGCAATATTAAAGGGTTCTGGTGGTCGGACAGCACTGGAGATGACTCCGCCATTAAGTGCACTTGCTGCTTTTCCAGAGGACCCAGGTTCGATTCCCAGCACCTACAGCTCATAAGCAGCTGTAATTCCACTCTCAGGGGATCTGACGCCTTCTTTTGACTCTTCCTAAAGCAGGCAGGCACCCACATGGCACACAGACATACACATAGGCAGAACATCCATGCACATAAAATAAATAACACAATCTTTAATTTCTTTTTAATTAATTTAATTAATTAGTTTTTGACAGAGAGAGAGTTTTCATCTGTAGCCCAGGTTGGCCTGGTTCTTAGGCCTCGGTCTCCTGAATGCAGGAATTATTGCTTACGTTACAAGGCAGATGGGCTCCAAGTTCTTAGCTCGTTCCCAGTGCGCTTGGCAGAGTTCCCTCTCCCTGCAGAATGTGTGTGCTGTCACCTTCTCCCCATGTGGTCCAGTCCCTTGTTTTCCTCCTTGAGGAAGAAAATTGTGTTTCCCATAGCTACTGTCTCCAGGACAGATGCGGCTGCAGGCTGGCCAGCCAGGAGCTGCACAGTTCCGAGTGATCTTGCTTTATTATCCTCCCCCTCACCCAAGGGTTTCGCTGCGCAGCCCTGGCTGTCCTGGAACTGCTCTGTAAATCAGGCTGGCCTCAAACTCAACAGAGATCCATCTGCCTCTGCCTTTCGAGTGCTTGGGACCCATCCCCCAGCTGATCCTGCTTAATTCTGTCTCTTTAAGCTATACTTTTAAAAAGGCCATTAATGATGTCTGTCCATGTAAGAACCTTATCATTGTCTCATTTACTCCCAAGAAAGACTGTATGAGCGAGACAATGTTACTACTCATTTTACAAACCTTAAAACCCAACCTCAGGGAAAACAAGGGCCACCTGTAAGAGTGGATGGACTTTAAATCCTCTTTAATGAAAAAGTAAACCACAAGGACGATTTTCAGTTCTACTAAATATATACACTTAACAGTTATTCATCTGAGGCTGGAGAGCTGGCTCAACGGTGAAGAGCACTTGTTTTGTAGAGGACCCTGGTTTAGTTCCCAGCACCCCACAAGGTAGCTAATTGTTTGTAACTGTGGTTGCAATGGATCTGACGCCCTCTTCTGGCCTTCTCAGGCACTGCATGGACATGGTACTCAGACATGCAAGCAAAACATCCATACACATACAATAAAAATGAGTAACATTTTAACTCGTTATCTGACCTTCACCGGGGCCTTAGTAGTTGAATTTTCCTCTGAGCCCCTACTTTCTTACCTGTCCTTATCCCCAGTCCCAGTAAAGCTAAATGTCATGCTTATGACCAATAAACGTGAAATTAAAAAAAAATATTTCATGTACATGAATACACTGTTGCTCCCTTCAGACACACCAGAAGAGGGCATCAGATCCCATTACAGATGGCTGTGAGCCACCATGTGGGTGCTGGGAATTGAACCCAGGACCTCTCCAGCCCCCAAACTTAAAGCTCTTAACAGTGATATTTTGCCTAGCTTTTTAAAATCTAAAACGCTGTTTGGAGCCCTCACAGCCTCGTTTGCATCGAACACTTCCCGACCCTTCCCTGTGAGGCCACCTGCTTCCCCTCCAGCATCTGCCCAGCTGAGTCACTAGAGCCTTCGGAGGAGGCAGGCTCTGACCCTTTCTCCAGGGAGCGGCTGGGGAGCGGAGGCTAGAGGGAGAGGGAGGGACAGAGACAGGGCCTTGAGCAGGTGGGGACGATCAGCCCCAGCCATTTTCTCAGCAGGAATGTTCCCAGACACCCCTGACCTCTCACCCCAACCCGCCTCGGTGTGAAGATCCACTGCCTCAGCCATCCCCACTTCAAGGACCAGCAGCTGCCTCGGGAGGATCTGGGGCATCGTCATGGCAACCGTGCCAGGCACGCTTGGGGTGGGCTCTTTAAAGACTTTTATTGCATCCTCTCCCCCTCCCCTCCAAACAGGGCCTGATTCTCTTAGTAACTCAGGGGCTGAGAAAATTGGAATGTCCCAGAAGAGGACGGACTGTTGGCCCTAGAGAAGAACACGTCTCTGGTGGTAATCTGACCTTTCTTACAACAGTCTAGTAGAAGACTCAAATTCTCTGTCCGTGCACCCCCAGAGCCCCTGCTGACACGCTCATCCTCACTTGGGGACAAAGAATTGGGGTGAATCTAGACTCCTTCCTCTGCTCCAAGCTGTGCCTTCCTGCATGGGTGGGGGTGGGGATACTCCGGGCTTCGTGACCTAGACAGGGGCCTCGTGTGGGTGATTAGCTGTCACATTGGGTCTAAGCGCCTTACCCTCCCAATCTAGTTTCCCCATCTCCAGATCTAATCCACAGGTAGGGGGATGGGCCTTGAAGGCACAAGCAGGACTCAGCAGCCTCGGTGGGTCTCCAGCGACTGATCAGCGTCCCATCAGTGGTGGCCCCGGGAAGTCCACAGGCGGTCTCTGTGAGCCTCTGCTTTTGTGAGCTTCCTGCGGCTCCCTGCCTCTGAGCATGCGCATCTCTGTCTCTCCCTCTGTACAGTCTGTGCCGACAGTCCTGGGCCTCTGCCTTCGAAGCTGTTGGTGGTGACAGAAGGCACCGGGTAATGAGTCACACGGGTCTCCAGGACAGGACTGTGACTGGGGACAGGACATGGGGACACAGACTTGCAGGGGATGTGGGTATTAGACAACACAGAGTTTAAACGGTAGTCTGTGTGTGCGACTGACTGACTTGGTGTTGGAGGAACACTGGCTCATTTGTATTTGACACAGATTGGGTGGTTCTAAATTGTGGCTAATACAAGATTATCCCGATGATGCAATAATAGCCATTCAAAAGGAATTTGGGGAACAGCAGACAGTTTTAACTGGGGCAGTTTGAGCCCCGCCCCATGGATGTTTGCCTGTAACTGGACACATTTTTAGTTGTAGAACCCTAGGGAGAGGTTACTTGTCAGACCTCGAAGACAAGGCACTATCTTCTAACAGGAAGTGGCCGTGGGTGCTGCCCACTAGTCTATAAAGTCCAGGACAGCTCCGCATATTAAAGACTTGTTCCGCTTAGAAAGAGAGAGAAGCTTTCATCGGTCAGCGGTCGCTCAGGGCACCGAGATTTCCATTAGAACCGCCTGACTAGAGGGGACTGAGCAGCTGAGCTAGTGAAAGAGGCTACGTCCGTACCTGAGGGTTGTGGGGAACGTGGGGTGACGTAGCATCTGATTTATCAGGGTTAGGGGGCACCATCTTCCAAAGGGTAATCTGTCTGCCTCAGAAGCACTCCTGCTGAGCGCCCCCCACCCCCCAAGTGTTCTTAACAACGAGGTTAAGATCCTGCTTGGTTTTACCAAGACTTTGTCTTACTCCAAACTCGTATCAAAATAATGTTCAACACTCTTCCACTCATCAACCATTTGATTCCAAACAGTTGTAACTCCAGTTTAATTAACCCTGGGTCTATTTTGATCCAGACTGTGTCTCCCACAGTCCTTTACTCCAGACTGTCATCAACAGCCCAGGGTCACCCCAGATGACTGGTTGTTTATACCCAGGACAGCAGCAGCTAATGTGGCACAGATTTTCACCATCCAGATCCTCCTTATGTAACTCATGTTGGCTGGGGTTGGCATATGGATTTAATTTCTTATTCTACTTAGGATGATCTTACCTTGGACTATAAGAAAAAGAATAGGTGTCAGGTGTCAGTCTGAATTTTCTACAAGATTGAATGAAAGACAACAATACCAACTTGTGCTGGGTATTTACTAGTGCTGGATCAGTCCTAAGTAGTGTGTGTGTGTGTGTGTGTGTGTGTGTGTGTATGAGGGTGGTGGAGGCCTGATTTTTTCATTTTTTTATTTTTAGGCAGAATCTTGTTTTCTAGCCCTGGCTGATCTTGAGCTTGTGATTCTCCTGCCTCCTAAGAACTGAGGTTACGGGTGTACACTTCCATCCCTGGCTGGTCCTCAAGCTTCTGGAATAAGGGTTGCCGTCACCATTTTAACACATAAGGTAGTGATGCGAAGGGCTCACAGGGTTTCCCAAGTCCACGTAGCCAGTAATCGACAGCGTCAGGTCTTGAGCAGAGGTAACCGGCTTAGAAGCGTGCACCCTCAGCACCAGGACACTTCCCTGACCGCATTTATGCTTGGCAGCTAGGCCAGGTTGCTGCTAACAACCACAGCATGCTAACCAACCATGCTAACAGTACCAGGGGTACTGTTCTACTAGTGAGCAAAGTCCAGGCACAGAAGTACTTTCAATACAAAGAGTCACTCGCTTTTTTGGTTTCTAAGATCAAGTTGTCCTATTAGCACCCGTGGGGCTCTCCTCACTGGACAAATAAGAGACTTGTGGTGACTTTAGACAACCACCTTGTCGGGTGGGGGCAGCAAGGGTCGGCCCTGAGAAGAAGGATGGTAGGAGAAAGGGAAGAAGAGGAGGAGAGGTGGTCATGGGGGCATCAAACCAACTTGGCTTAGACAGGTGCTGGGTCACAAGCTAAGTACATAGATCATTCTTAAGGTTTAGACGATGACCCAGCTTGACCCTGTGGCTTTCTCTGGGCTGTTAATAAAGAGTCGTCATGGTGAAAACAATCTCACTAACGACACATCGGCCGAGGGTCATATATATCACTTTAAGGGAAAGAATGCCTGGGTCAGATTGTGAGGATCCTGCTGTGGAGCCCCGGGGTTATGGGAACTGGGGGACAGCTGGGTCCGACTTCCTTGTCATGCCAAGGGCTTTTTCCTAGGGTAAGGTACAATTCTCTGGAACTGTGTGGGTAGGTTGGGAAAAAAAAATGGAATTCACAACAGCCATTCTGCATCCAGCTTCTGTGAGGAGTGAGATTGCAGTGCCCTCTCATGGAAGCATCCAGAATTTAGGTGGTATCGGCTTGGGGACTTGGCAGAAGCCATCAAAGGGAAGATAGTTCACTGGGGGCTGGGTGTCAGAGAAGATATTAAGGTTCTTCCTCAGTGGGGAATTATTTGTCTTAAAACAAATATTTGGAGACTCTGCCTGCCTTTCATATGATTAGATTTATACCACTTGGTTAATACTGTGTGTTTTGGCTTCATCTGGATGGCTCCTGCTAAGCACGTAAATGAATAGCTTTTTTTGTTAACCTAAATTTCTCTGGGAAAAAAACCTGTGTGTTCGGCTGAGGTGTAATGAGTTTAATTTATGAATCACAGTAAGATTTGTCCACAAATTAGACATGTTGAAAAGTTGAGTAGGATAATGATTTTTTCCTTTTGTATGCAAATAGTACACGAATACATTAATTAATGAACTTTATTGAAGTAAATAATTCATGCAGAAGAGGGTATTAATCATAGGTTATGCATAATTACCACTTGAACACATCTGTATAAGCCTGACGGGCTGTCTGCTGGGGATGCTGTAACTCAGAACATCAGCAACGAACTCATTTCTCACAGCTGTGGAGGTCGGGGCATCCAGGAGCAAGGCACGGAAAGGGCTGGCTTCTGGTGAGGGATTTCTTCTTAGCCTGCACATGGCCACCTACAAATCACAACCAGCAATGGCGCTAGCCCTTAAGGATACAGGGGTGAGGCCTCTGCAGGTGTCAGGAGGATGCTGCTAGCCTTGACTAACTAGGAAACTGTGTTTTGTGCACACCCCCAGCCACACCCCTTTCGGTCCTCCCCAGGTAGCTTCCCAGTAGCCAGGGGAGTTTCAGTTGACTTTGGACTTCATCTAGTTAAGGGTAGACAGCGCAGGCTCCTGTTTTCGTGAGCCTGATCCTGTTACGTGCAGCTGCTTGTCCGCTTTCACTGTGATATAGCATCCTGCTGCACGAATATGTTGTCGTGTGTGCATTTTAATTTTTCAGGTCTTTTGTTTTGTTTTTAGGGTTTTTGTTTGTTTTTAAGATTTATGTATTTATTATGTATACAGCATTCTGCCTGCATATATGGCTACAGGCCAGAAGAGGGCATCAGATCTTATTATAGACGGTTTTGAACCGCCATGTGGTTTCTGGGAATTGAACTCAGGACCTTTGGAAGAGCAGCCAGTGATCTTAACCGCTGAGCCATCTTTCCAGCCCTTGTTTTTGTTTTTTCAAAGGAGGGTTTCTCTGTGTAGCTTGGGCTGTCCTGGAACTCACTCTGTATACCAGGCTGGTCTTGAACTCAGAGACTGTTCTACTTCTGCCTCCTGAGTGCTGGGATTAAAGACATGCTCCACCACTGCCCGGCTCCGTTTTTCAGTTTTAACCTGTTGTAAACAACGTGTGTCTTTTGGCACACATCCTAGGAGTAGAATTTGCCTCTGATCCTTTTACAAAGGTTCACAAATGTTTATAGTTGGCATCAAACGGCTTTGTAAAGGGGTTGTACCAATTTCCTGTCCCGCCAGCAGTTATGTGGCAGTTCACCATGGGAAAAGGTACTTCCTCACAGTGCAGCGACTGGGAACTTCCCAGACGCCTCCCTGAGACAGCCAGCTGTTAGGTAGTAGCCTGCACTCCATCACACACAATTCTCAAGTTTCTATCACTTTGCTTGTATTGGTCTTTTATTTCTCCCTAAAGAGAAATAATTAGTAATTAACTAGTGTGTGTGTGTGGGGCTTGCTGGGAAAATCAAGGGTTTCACATGTGCTAGGCAAGTGCTTAATCATATGTCACAAACCCAGCCCCCTATGCAAAACAACTTTTTATTTTTCATTTATTTTTTATTTTTTTATTTTAATTTTTTTGAGACAGGGCTTGCTACAAGGGCCTGGAACTTTAGGCCATGCTAGCTTCAAGCTTATGGATATATATGTGTATCCATATAATGATAAAATGTGCACTTTGCCTGCCTGCATGTACGTCTGCCACGTGCGTGCCTGATGTCTGCAGAGGTCAGAAGAGGGTCTTAGATCCCCTGGAACTGGAGTTACAGACAGTGAGCCACTATTTAGATTCTGAGCACAGAACAAGTGACCCCAACCACTGAGTCCAGCACCCCAACTCAAAAGTTTTATTCAATATTTTTAGAATTCTAAAGTAAAACAGAAATTGAAAAAAAAAATCTTAATTTTTTTGTCAAGCCTAACTATTTAAGTCAGACATGTCTTATTTTATAGAATGCTTCTATCTATATATACACAAACCTCCAAATTTAAAAATGGGAACATTCTGTTTCCAGCCCCTTACAAATCCTCTTTTTCTTTCTTTCTCCACCATCCTGGAGTGTGAGTTGACTCTCTCCTTGCCACGATTTCTCTCAAGAATTCCAGGACCAGGCTGGGCAGGCAGTGATGTCCTGTAATTCCAGTGCTCGGGAGGAAGAGGCAAGAGGATCAGGAGTTCAGAGCCATCCAGGGCTACATTGTGAATTTGAAGCTAGCCTGGTGTGTATGAGATTGTGTCGCACAAAGAAAAAAATTGCAATAAGAAAAAAAAAAAAGAACTTTGGATCAAGCAATGCCTGGCCAAGACACAAACACAAAATTGCTCCATCCCCAAAGGATTCATTCTGATAAGAAATGATAAAACGAGAGTCAGATTTAGAGAGGATACCGGAGAAGAACCCAGCAGGAGCTGCAAGAAACTGCATGTGAGATAGCAAAAATATTTACTCTGTCCCCTGATCACTCCAGGCCAAACATGTCACCACAATAACACATGCTTTCCCAGGTGTGTCTCTCATCAGAAGGCTGGGAAAGGCTCCAAGCAGCTCTGCTCAGCACAGACCGCTCTGGGACGGTTCAAGGTCCAGCAGCAGCAGAACAGGCAGACGGTTTTAAATTTTGTTTGCTTATTTATGTATTTTGTGTGTAGGTCAGAGGACAACTTTCAGGAATCATTTCTTTTTTTTCCACCTTGGACTCCCTGGGAGCAAACTCAAGTTACCGGGTTTGGAGACAGGCACCTTCACCAGAGGAGTCATCTCAATGCCTCTTGCATTCATTCATTCATTTATTATTTTATGTGTACTGGAATTCTGCCTGCATGTATATCTCTGTACACCACTTGCATACCTGGTGCCCTCAGAGACCAGAAGAGGGAGTCAGATTCTTTGGAACTGGAACTACAGACGGTTGTTAGCCACTATGGGGGTGCTGGGAATTAAACCTGGAGCCTCTGGAAGAACATCTAGTGTGTATAACCCCCGAACCACCTCTCTCCAATCCTCTTTCAAAAATATTAATTAAATTATATTTGTGGTACTAGAGATGGAGAAGAGGGTATGAGAGCAAGCAGCCTCGATCTGGTTGGCCGTCCCCCAAGGTCAGGTATCCTCAGAGGCACGGCTTAGGATCAAAAAGCATGGGACTGGGTGTGGCTCTGTGGGAAGAGTGCTTATTTAGTAGTCTAGCTTAGTTTTCTGTTGCTGTGATAAACACAGAAACAACTTGGGGGCAGGGAGAAGAAGGGATTTCAAAGCTGGAACCTGGAGGCTTGAGGCCGAATAAAAGCATGAAGGCCACGGCATTCCGGCCTTCTTCCTCTGGCTTGTTTAGATACCCAACCCCCATCCCCATGCAGGTGGATGTGGAGGTTGAGACAGGTGTATGTACCCCTAGCTGGCCTGGAACTTTCTACATAGATCAGGCTGGCCTCAAACCCACAGAGATCCTGGCTCTGCCACCCGAGTGCTGGGATTAAACATGTGGGCCATCACGCCCAGTACAGCCACCTCCCTTACACAGCCCAGGCAGGCCCACCTGTCTAGAGATGGCACTGCCCACAGTGGACTGGGCCCTCTTACATAACTAGCAATCAAGAAAATGCCCCACAGACACACTCACAAGACAATCTGAGAGAGGCGACTCCTCAAAGGAGGGTCCTCTTCCCACAGTGTCAAACTGAGAAACAAGATTAGCTATCACACTTGGCATGCACAAAGCCCTGTGCCTGCTCCCCAGCCCTGCATAACACCAGGCATGGTGGCAAATATGTGCACTCAGTGCTTAGGCGTTGCAGCAGGGGGTGGTGGTGGTGGGGATCACAAATTCAAGGTCATCCTCTGTTACATAGGTCAGGGGCAGCTTGGGTCACAGGAGATCCTATCTCAGAACCACAAAAGCTACAATCAAAAAGATAAGAGGAATGTTAGCCTTTTGTTTTTACAAACAAAAAGAGAACAGAATGTTAATAATAAAATCAGAATAAACCTGTTGTACTTTGAAAGGAAAGATCTCGCTTTTAGACCTAGTACTTGGGAGGCAGAATTCTCAGAATTCCCAGAACACCCAGATCTCTGAGTTCAAGGCCAGCCTGGTCTATAGAGTGAGTTCCAGGATAGCCAGGGAGTGCCTGGGAAAAGAAACCTTGTCTCAAAAAAAAAAAAAAAAGAAAAAAAGAAAGAAAGAAAGGAAAGAAAGAAAGAAAAGAAAAGAAAAGAGAAGAGAAGAGAAGAGAAAAGAAAAGAAAAGAAAAGAAAAGAAAAGAAAAGAAAAGAAAAGAAAAGAAAAGAAAAGAAAAGAAGTAGCCGGGCGGTGGTGGCCCACGCCTGTAATCCCAGCACTTGGGAGGCAGAGGCAGGCGGATTTCTGAGATCGAGGCCAGCCTGGTCTACAGAGTGAGTTCCAGGACAGCCCGAGCTACACAGAGAAATCCTGTCTCAAAAAACCAAAAAAAAAAAAAAAAAAAAAAAAAAAAGAAAGAAAGAAAGAAAGAAAGAAAGAAAGAAAGAAGTGAAGACACAGAATTGTGCACACAATTGATTACAATCAGTAGAGTCTGAGCCCTCTCACCGCTAGTCCACAGAGGTGCAGACTGGACAGGGTGACCTAGAAAGTGGGACTGCCTTGCAGAGGACAAGAGAGAGCCTGCTAGAATGTTGGGATTGTTCCAGTATGGATCCAGGTGATGGCAGGATCGACTTGTATGTTCAATTGTATTTAAATTATGCCCTAATAAAAACTAAAAAAAATAAAAACTCAAACAGCTGGCAATTATTCAGAGTAACGTCAGCGACAGCTGCGAATTATGCTGACCGGTGTCTTTAGGGACAGCCCAGTCTTTTTCCGATGTTCACTTGACATTGCAGTGTCTGCATGGAAACACCATTGTCCTGGTTTCCTTTCTGTTGCCGAGATGAGAACACTTTGGCTGAAAGCAGCTTCGAAGAGGAAAGCATTTATTTGGCTTACATGTCCAGATCACAGTTAGCCATCAAGGGAAGCTGGGACAGAAATTAAAGAGGTAACTTGAAGCAGAGGCCAGGGGGCAATACTGTTTGCAGGTCCAGCCACTTACGAGCTGGTGGGAGCTTTCATATACAGCCTGGGACCACCCGCCTAGGGATGACGCCACCCACAGTGGGCCCTTTTGCATCAATTAATATCAATTTAACTTGTTCCAGCCAATCTGATCTAGATAACCCCCTCAACCAAGAGTTTCCTCTTAGGTGACTCTAGTCTATGCCAAGTTGGCAGTTAAAGCTCATTAGGATGACAAATTTTCCTCTTTAAAAAATTTAAACCAGGGGCTGGAGAGATGGCTTAGTGGTTAAGAGTGCAGACTGTTCTTCCTGAGGACCTGAGTTTAATTCTCAGCAACCACGTGGTGGCTGTGTACGTACGCATGTGACGCTGTGCGTAAGCCTGGTGAGACCCTGTGCGTGGTGGTCACGTAGGCAGAAATGACTTAACCATGCCTTGTACAGGCGGGCTTTGCTGTAAATCTATAAAAGCAGTCGCGTTTCTGCACCCGGGGTTCACTGTCCTCTAAACCCAAGTGGGAGAGGGGCCAAGAACCCCAGAGCTCTGGAATTAAAACCTCTTGCCTTTTTGCATCAAGACTGTTTCTCGTGTGTGATTGGGGTGACAGCTTCCGAGGCGTGGAGTGCTGGGGTGCCCCCGTTTTTCTTTCAGGTCCTACACACACATGTGGTGCATAAAATACCTGTGCAGGCGAAACACAGCATACATAAAATAAAAATAAATAAACCTCAAAAAAATCAAAATATTAAACCAAAAATTTTATAGAACCAGAAAAGATCATATATACTGATTAGTGTTAATTCATTGTCAATCCATAAGCACAATGGTATATGTGTGTGTGTGTGTGTGTGTGTGTGTGTGTTATATGGCTAGATAGCCCCATAAGCTATAAAGTAACACTGATGAAGAGGAAAACAGTTGAATATTTTATTACCCTCAAAAATTTTATTTCTCTCAAAAATGAAATAATTGACTAAGAGTAGGGGTGGGCATCTTATCTTTAATCCCAGTACGCAGGAGGCAGAGGCTGGAGGATTTCTGAGTTTGAGGCCAACCTGGTTTGCATTAGAGAGATTTTTTTTGGGGGGGGGGTTTCGAGATAGGGTTTCTCTGTGTAGCCCTGGCTGTCCTGGAACTCACTCTGTAGACCAGGCTGGCCTTGAACTCAGAAATTCGCCTGCCTCTGCCTCCCAAGTGCTGGGATTACAGGCGTGCGCCACCACGCCTGGCTCCGAGAGATTTTTTTTTAATTTTGTTTTCTTAGCTTGATTTTTTTTAAAGAATAATTTATTTTATGTATATGAGTACACTGTAGCTGTCTTCAGACACATCAATAGGGGGATCAGATCCCATTATAGATGGTTGTAAGCTATCATGTAGTGCCTGGGAATTGAACTCAGGACCTCTGGAAGAGCAGTCAGTGCTCTTAACTGCTGAGCCATCTGTCCAGCACCTTGACATATTTTTTTAAATCGGATATTTTCTTTATTTACATTTCAAATGTTTTCCCCTTTCCAGGCCTCCCCTTTGGAAACCCTCTATCTCATCCCCCTCTCCTGCCTCTATGAGGGTGTCTCCCCCACTCTCTTCTTCCAGCCCTGGCATCCCCCTACACTGGAGCAACACCCTCAGGCCAAGGGCCACTCCTTCCACTGATGTCCAACAAGACCATCCTCTGTGGCATATGTGGCAAGATCCTGTTTTTTAAAATAACATTTTATATGCACAATTAATAAAACAAACCAAGGCCAGAAAGGCAACTCATCATGTGAGGGTGCTTGTGATCAACTTGACTGAGTGTGACTCTGGTGACTTACACAGCAGGAAGAGAGCACTGACTTCCACAAGTCGTTCTCTGATCTATACATTTCACACACACAGTCACACACACACAGATACGCGCACACACACATACATACACACTGAAATAACAAAGCAAAACATTGGGACATAGTCTGAGTTCTGGCTTGCCAGGGTTTAGTTTAACCAAAGGTCAAATACAACAAAAATATAATTATGTGCTTTTTTACTAAAATTCTATCTATTTATTTTTGTGTGGGGGTGCACTCAGGGAGGTCGGAGGTCAGCTTGTCGAGCTGATTCTCTCTTGCTGTGTGGGTTCTCCATTGAACTCGGACTGTCAGACTCGGCAGAAGTGCCTCTACCCACCAAGCCACCTTGCTGACCCCCATTTTCTTTCATTGTTTATTTAAAATATTATACCTATTTATTTATATACGGGGGTCTCATTATGTAGCCATGGCTGTCCTGAAACATCATCCTGTGTAACATCCTACGAAACATCAGGCTGGCCTCAGATTCACAGAGCTCTTCCTGCTTCTCCGTCGTGGATACTGGGATTGAAGCCAGCTTATCTGTTTACTTTGTGTGTGTGTGTGAGATCAGAAGACAGTTTATGGGAGTCAGTTCTCTCCTTTCATCTGAGTTCCAGGGTTCGAATTCAAGTGCCTGGGAATAGGATTGGCAGCAAGCATCTTTATCTGCTGAGCCATTCCATCGACCCTCATTTGCATTTATTATTATTATTATTATTATTTTATTTATTTATTTAAAATAGAGGCCTGGCCTGGAACTCATGCTCCTGCCCTGTCTCACGGGTGCTAAGACTATGCTTTCCTTTTCATTTGTTTTGTTTTAGCCCTGGCTGTCCTGGAACTTGCTCTGTAGATCAGGCTGGCCTTAAACTGAAAGGATCCACCTGCCTCTGCCTCCTGAGTGCTGAGATGAAAGGCCTGCCAACACCACCTGGCAAGTTTACCATCTTCTACTGTGGACCTGGGTTTGGGGCTCAGAGGAAGTTATTGCCTCTCTCATGCAAGGCCCTGGATTTGACCCCAGTGCTATGACAGAGAACAGGCAAACAAAGGTCGAGCGTGCTCTGGTATCTTTTTTGGCATTTTCTTTCGTCAGTCACAGACTCAGGAGGAAGAGTTTGCTTAGCAGATCAAAAAGGCTGTAAGGGGCAGACCCGTAGTTAATTACAGAGCATCACATACACGCGGCTTGCTGCTGGTTGCAGCGGGTTGGGCACGCATCTCACAGATTCTTGGGTTAGCGTTTAAGTTATCCTGACTGGGTTTAGATTTGTGTCGGGTAGTCCTGACAGAAGCAGAAGGCAATCCCGCATGGGCTGCTGTTAGAAAACATGGCTGACGGGAGCTGTCCTAGGAGGCAGGATGGGAAACAGTGGAACGTGACAAGAAGAACGGATGGAGAAAGTCAGCCCAACTGCCCAAGAAGTCCAATAATGAAAAGAATGAGAGGCTGGGCCTGGGGGTGCATACCTTCAATTCTAGAACTCAGGAGGCAGGTGGATCACGTGAGTTCAAGGCCAGCCTAATCTACATAAAGGGTTCCAGGCTAGCCAGGGTTACTTAGGGAGACCTTGTCTCAGACAAAACAAACAGAATGAGCCAGGAGCTGTTGGCTTGTACCTCAAATCCCAGCATGCAGGAGGCAGGGGCAGGCGGATCTCTGAGTTCAAGGCCAGCCTGGTCTACAAAGGGAGTTCCAGGACAGCCAGGGCTATACAGAGAAACCCTGTCTCAAAAGACAAAGAGGGGGGAAAAATATAAAAACAAATGAGGAAAGTCAGCTGAAAACCGGGGAAGGCATCGTATGCTAACCAGCAAAGGGCTGCAAACCCAGTCAGTGTATTGCTAAGTAAGCAATTACATGTAGCAAATGTGGAAAAAGTCTTAAGTCAACATTAATTAAAAGAAATGCCGAAGTCATCAAGATGGCTCGGCGGTGAAGGCACCGGCTACGCAAGGCCAATCGCCTCAGTTCCATCCCAGAACCCACGGAAAAATAAAATAAACTAAAATAAAGCCAACCTTTAACCCCAGCACAGACAGAGGATCTCTGTGAGTTTGAGGCTAGCCTGGTCTACACAGTTCCAGAACAGCCAGGGCTGTGTCTAACAGAGCGCATGTATGTGATATCTTAGGCTAGTCTTTGTTTACATTCCTCTGATATTAATAAAATTGAATAAATTTTATAAATTCATCAACTGTATGTGTTTTCTTTCCTGAGATTATTTTTATCAACTTTCCACTGAATTAGTTCCCCTTTTCTTACTGTTTCATGGGTGTTATTTGTATATACTAGTTATTCGTGCCTTACTGATTATGTTGTAAATATCTCCTCTTTTGTGTATAGCTTGTATTTTTATTTTTCTAGGTGTAACAAACAGAACCAATATAACTATTGAGATTATTTTATTACTTTTATGAGTAGGATTATTCAAACAATTATCTGGCTATTGGAATTATGATATACAATAATGCTAGTGTTTTAACATGTACTATTTAAGTACATGTTCTTGGATTCTTGGATTTAAAACAATATACAGGTTTTGTTTTGTTGGCTTAAATTATGTTTTAGATTTGCTTGTTTTACTTTATGTATCAGAATGTTTTGCCTGAATGCATGTGTGTGCCTGTTGGAGCCCCTGAACCTGATGGTGTCGTGAGCCACCTTATGGGGGCTGGGAATCGCATCTGTCTTCTGTAAGAGCAGCCATGCTCTGCACCTGTGAGTCTTCTCTCCCGCCCCGTTGTTTGGCAGTGCTGGGAACTGAACCAGGGACTGCGGCCCAGGGTTCACGTACATGAACTTACGGTATATGCCAGGCAGGCTCTCTTTCTCTGCTCCTGAGCTACACCGCAGCTCTGAAGTTCTCCTTAACCCACTTTCTCTCACTTTAAAAAGATTTCTGAGTTCGAGGGCAGCCTGGTCTACAAAGTGAGTTCCAGGACAGCCAGGGCTACACAGAGAAACCCTGTCTCAAAAACAAACAAACAAACAAACAAACAAACAAAAACAAAAAAAAACCCACAAAACCAAAAACAAACAAGAAAAATCAAAAACAAAAACAAACAAAAAGATTTATAGGCCGGGCGGTGGTGGCGCACACCTGTAATCCCAGCACTTGGGAGGCAGGTGGATTTCTGAGTTCGAGGCCAGCCTGGTCTACAGAGTGAGTTCCAGGACAGCCAGGGCTACACAGAGAAACCCTGTCTAGAAAAAACAAAACAAAAAAAAGATTTATATATATTTATTATATATAAGCACACTGTAGCTGTCTTCAGACACAGCAGAAGAGGGCATCAGATCCCATTACAGATGGCTGTGAGCCACCATGTGGTTGCTGGGAATTGAACTCAGGACCTCTGGAAGAGCAGTCAGTGATCTTAACTGCTGAGCCATCTCTCCAGCCTGTTAACACACTTTCTGTAACTTGAGTTCAATACACAGGACACTCTTACAGCTGGAAGGCGGGAAC
The DNA here is from genome assembly GCA_964023405.1 of Apodemus agrarius. Lineage (NCBI taxonomy): Eukaryota > Metazoa > Chordata > Mammalia > Rodentia > Muridae > Apodemus > Apodemus agrarius. The sequence goes on from OZ030009.1 coordinate 38,008,227, forward strand.
CAGCTCCTCATAAAGCTGTCCTGACCTTCATGCACACACCGTGCTATGCGCGTACAGCAGCAGCAAATCATCTTCATTGTGGGCAGTTAGTGCTTGTCAAGTATATTCCAGTTCCCGATTTCATCTCAGCACAAGAAAAACATGTGGCAAACTTTAAACTATTGAAGAATTTGAAAGCTGGGCACGGTGGCACATGTCTCTAATCCCAGCCCTTGGGAGTTGGAGGAAGGAGGAATAGTGAATTCAGAGCCATCCTTGGCTACATATTCAGGGCCATCCTTGGCTACATATTGAGTTCAAGAACAGCCTAGGCTACATGACAACTATCTCAAAGAAATAAAATAAGATTAAATCCATATTTGAAAATCCTCCCTTGTTGCTTTTGTGCATATACTTAGCAGGTTTTTAAATAACCACCGTGATAGCATTTTACTCTGCAGTATTACATGTAGCCTTCCGTTGACTTAAGATGTCAGAAATGAGACTGAAGACATTTGGCTACTGAACTGTCTAAGAGCCCAGGCCAAAGTCACAGATGGAAGAGCAGATGCGAGCCAAATACCTAGTCTGCTAGCCAACTGTAATGCATGGATTACAAGAAACTACTTCACGCGGTACATTAGAAAGTGCTTCGGAATAGCCTTATATGGAAGATAAATGTGTACTGAACACACCTAGAATTAGAAGAAAATTTCTAGCTGATAATGATTGCTTTGATGGAGTGACACCTGGGGAATTTTATCATTTTATCATTTTTTAAGGTTTTATTTATTTATATTTATTTTAGGGGTTTTGTTTTTTGTTTTGTTTTGTTTTTGTTTATTTTGAGACAGGGTTTCTATGCAGCCCTAGCTATCCTTGAACTTGCTCTGTAGACCAGGCTGGCCCTGAATTTATAGAGATCCATCTGCCTTTGCCTCCCAAGTGCTGGAACCAAAGGTGTGCGCCATCACTGCCCTCTGGTTTTATTTATTTTTCGGTGTTTTAGCGTTTGCCTGAACGTATGTGTATCATGTTTATGCAGTACCTTGGTGGCCAGAAGAGGGCATCAGATCCCCTGGAATTGGAGTCAGAGACAGTTGTGAGTCGCCTTGTGGGTGCTGAGACTAAAACCTGGGTCCTCTGGAAGAACAGCTGTACTCTTGACACTGAGTTGTTTCTCCTACTCCTGGGGCAATTAAAAAAGTGTTGTTTTCTGTATGGGTGGTTATGATCAGTGTGGGGAGCGAGTGGACCCCTGTAGGAATGAGCACCATCACGATAAAGTCAAGGACATCAATGCCTCCGACTCATGGGAATGGCGAGGCTGGGTGGGAGGAGGGATGCCGATGAGGGGTTGGATTTTAGCTAAAAACAGTATGCACAGAAAGTCGAAGCCACACTGTCTCCTTCCTGATGCCAGCAGCCCCTGCGGAGATCCCCTACTGGGATTTTAGCCAGCCCACCTCCTCCTTCGGAGGGGCTGAGTTTCGCCCCCTGCTGATGCCTCTCAGAATCTCAGCTTTTCTGTCTGCGTTTCTTCATTCCCTGGTGCCCAGGCAGGTCAGTCCCAAAGCAGTGCAGACCTCAAGAAATCAGTATCCATCTTTTGTTTTAAATTTATGTGTAGGGGTGCTTTGTCTGTGTACACTTAAATGTACCATGTGCACGTAGTGCCCTCAGGTCAGAAGAGGGTGTTGTTTCCCCCGAAAAAAAGAGTTACAGAGAGTTGTGACAGGTCATGTAGGGGCTGTGCAGAGAACGGAGCTCAGGTCTACGATATCGGCTGAGCAATCTCTCTCACCCCGATGTAAGTCTTTTAAAAGTGTTTCCCATTAGCGTGCCTGTGTGTATATGTGCATGTGTGCAGGAGGCCAGAGATCAGCTTTCCATACACCATGTGAGTCCCAAGAAATAAAACTCCCCGAGTTGTCAGGCTTGGCGGAGAGCGCCTTAGCAAGCCATCTCGCTGGCCACACTTTCTTTTTGAGTCTCTGACGGTTTCTGCAGAGGCACACGCTCCAGGCTAGCCAGGCCCTGACAGGCCTTCTGCCTTACCTTCCATCTCACCGTGATGTGCTGCGTTCCAGATGCACGACACCACGTCCATCTGGCTTCATTTTTATTATCGATTAATCTGTGGGTTAGTTCACGGCCACGTGACCTGATTAATCATGTCTCCATAACACTGGCGGCTGGGGCCAAACCTTCCATAGAGGAGCCTTTTGAAGGAATATGTCATATTCAAGTTATAGGTAATGGTACCCAATTCTTTTTTTTTTTTTTTTTTTTTTTTTGGTTTTGGTTTTTTTGGAGACAGGGTTTCTCTGTATAGCCCTGGCAGTTCTGGAACTCACTCTGTAGACCAGGCTGGCCTCAAACTCAGAAATCCACCTGCCTCTGCCTCCCAAGTGCTGGGATTACAGTGTGTGTCACCACCGCCCGACTTGTGGTACCCAATTCTTGCATGTGTACACCTGAAGGTATGAAAGGAATACTGATGGTAGCTGCGTGCGTGTGTGTGTGTGTGTGTGTGTGTGTGTGTGTGTGTGGTGTTGGTGTGTGAGTATGTGGTATTTGTATGGGGTATGTGTATAGGGTATTTGTATGGGATATGTGTATGGGGTATGTGTGTGTAAGTGTGTGTGTATGAGGTAGAGAGAAAGAGAGAAAGAGGAAACAGAGATAAACTGAGACTCGCAGAGAGAAGGAAGGATCCAGGAACCGTACACTATAGAGTGTGGAATCAGCCACTGCACTGTGTTTAAAAATGAATGATATTCTTTCCAATCCACCACATGGAGCGATCATTTGTTTTGGGGATAGGGCCTCACTATCTCACGGCGCTGTCAAACTCATGAGCCTCCTGCCTCTGTCTCTTGAGATTATACTTATACAACACCATACTTAGGTTCAGTGTGGTAAACCTTAGTTCAGGACAGAAGGGTTTATGTTGTCTCAAAAAACAAAAACAGGCTGGGCGGTGGTGGTGCATGCCTTTAGTCCCAGCACTTAGGAGGCAGAGGCAGGCAGATTTGTGAGTTCAAGTGGAGTGTGGTAGTCGACAGAGTCAATTCCAGGGTATACAGAGAAACCTTGTCTCGAAAAAACCAACCAACCAACCAACCAACCAAACAAACAAACACCCCAAACATCACAAAAACAAAAACAAAAACAGGGGCTGAGAGATGGCTCAGTGGGTAAAAGCACTTTGCAATGTAAACCTGGTGACCCAGGCTTGACCCCTGATGACCCAGGCTTGACCCCTGGAACCCACAGTAGAGAGAGAACCAACTCCTGAAAGTTGCCTACTGATTTCACACATGCACCCACACTCTCTCACCCACATAATGATAAATAAATAAACAATAAAACTTTTAAAAAGTTTTGTGTGATAGCACATGTGCTCAAGTCTCAAACAATAATAATTCACAAATCTTTTGGAAATATTATTATTTTAAAGATGGCTTATAATTGTATATGTTAATAAGGTGCCATATGGTGTCTTGGTATATGTATAATAACATGGAGTGATTAATATGTAGGATCCTGGATTACTTAATGCTTGGATGCATTCTGAGAAGGACATGACTGGAGGTTTCGTTGCTGTGTGACATTGTAGGGTGTGCTTACACACGGCTGGGTGTGCTGTTTATTTTATTATTATGTAAAAATAAATTTAAAACAGGGTCCCATATAGCCCAGGCTAGTCTCAAGTTTGCCATGGCCAAGGATGGTCTTGAACTCCTGATCCTCCTGTCTTCGCCTCCCAAGTGCTGAGATTAGAGATGTGCACCACCACACCAGGCTTGCTTATGTGTAGACTGTATGCATTGTGTATGTGTGTGTGTGTGTGTGTGTGTGTGTGTGTGTGTGTTGGGGGGGGTGTTACCCATGGAAGCCAGAAGATGATGTCCACTGTGTGCTGCTTGATGTGGTGCTGGAAACACAATCAGAAATCAGCATGAGCAGTGGACACTCTTGACCTCTGAGCCTGCTCTCTAGCCTGTATTTTTTGTTTTGTTTTGTTTTGTTTGTTTTTTTGAGACAGGGTTTCTCTGTGTAGCCCTGGCTGTCCTGGAACTTACCCTGTAGACCAGGCTGGCCTCTAACTCAGAAATCCGCCTGCCTCTGCCTCCCAAGTGCTGGGATTATAGGCGTGTGCCACCACGCCCGGTTTCTGTTTTTTGTTTTTTGAAACAGGGCTTCTCTGTGTAGCCCTGGCTGTCCTGGAGCTGACTCTGTAGACCAAGCTGGCCTCAGACTCAGAGATCTTGCCTCTGCCTCCAAGGGCTGGGATAAAAGGCCTGCACCCCCACTACTTGTCTTATGTTTAATTTTTTTTAAATTTACACACAATCATTGTACTTACCTATGGGGTACAGTGTGACATTTTCAATGTGTATATCCTATGTGAAATGATTAGATTGAGGTGACCCACATGTCTGTCACCTCAGATACATGGCATTTCCTTGCTCTGGAACTTTTCAAAATATTCTCTACTACTTTTAAAGATTTATTTGTTTATTTTATGTATGTGAGTACTTTAGACACACACCAGAAGAGGGCATCAGATCCCATTACAGATGGTTGTGAGCCACCATGTGGTTGCTGGGATTTGAACTCAGGACCTCTGGAAGAGCAGCCAGTGCTCTTAACCGCTGAGCCAGCTCTTCAGACACCCCCTGTTATCTTTTTCCTTTTGGGAGAGGGGGTGTTGAAGATAGGACACAGAACCTCAGTATATGTTTTGTCACTGAGCTACCTTGAAATATGCGGTTGTCAACTACAGCTATCCTTCTGTGCTACAGACATTAGAAGTTAAGGCCCCAGGGCTCTGTGGGTAACATGCTTACTGCACAGGGATGAGGAACTGAGTTCAGATCCCCAGCGCCCATGTAAAGGCCAAGTGTCTGTAACCCCAGTGCACATGCACATGAACATGGGCACATACATGACCGTCTGCACACACACAAACATGTATGTACACACACATGAGCATGTGTAGAAGGCACAAGAGTTCACAGCTAAGCACTGGGGAAACCGGGAAACTGAAGAAATGAATATCCGTTTCTGCCCAGAAGGCTGGAAGTGTATGTTGCTAATTGCCTGGTGACCTCTGCTATCTGTAGAGCCAGGGTGTACCCAGGTTTCCTAGAATGTTTATCCCAAACTGCCCCCCCCCCAGATCTTTAGTTTTGTTTCTTAGTCAGTAGAACCCACCCATGGGGGAGATGTCACAGGAACTTTATACCCTGGTGACCTCTAGGCCCTCTCTGAGGCCTCACCAGAGCCTAGACCCTTAAGTTACAGAACCCATATTCATGGTAGAGGTCACACATATTTTGCAAAAAAGTTTTAAAGTAGTCATGCCTTAAGCTTTATTGTGCACAAGAGATTGTTATAATTGTTACCAGGGAATCCCCTTTTCCCCTAAAATGATATTGTACTTAAATGTGTCTAAAATAAACTAGCCTGGCATTAGACTACAGAAGTTTGAAGCAGCACCAGCTAAGTCTGGCTGAACTGAGTTTCTTTCTTATCTTAGCTGGATCATCATTTCCCTGCCACCCGTGATGGTTGTAGGGACCCCCACAAGCATGTGCACACATACATGAACATGTGCACATACATACACATGAACACACATATACACATACACACATACACGTGAACATGCACACTTATATATGCATGAACACACAAGGACACACATACACATATATACACATGAACACATACACACACACGAACATGCATATGCATATATGAACATGCACATTCATATACACATGAACACACACTCACATACACATGAACATACATACATATACGAACATGCACACTAATAGTACACACACAAGAACATGCACACACACATACATACATACATACACACAGACACAGATAGACACACATACACACATACACAGACACACAAACACACACAGACACATGCACACACACAGACATGCACACACAGACACACACAGAGTCACAGACACAGACATATAGACACACATACACATACACAGACACAGACACACACAGATACACACATAGACACACACACACAAACAGGAACACAGACACACGCACACACACGTGCACAAACACATGCATGCACACACACATGCACACACACACACATACACACAGTTATTCCTCTGGTCTATCCATATTCTTCTCTGCACTGACCATCCTTTCTCACTGTCCTTTCTTCCCAGGCTCTGGTGACCTCCTCTACTTCTTTGAAATCAACTTCAGCTTCCACATGTAAGTAAGAACACACAATATTTTTCTTTCTAGACTGATTTCTTTCTTTCTTTCTTTGTTTTGTTTTGTTTTTTGGTTTTTCGAGACAGGGTTTCTCTGTATAGACCTGGCTGTCCTGGAACTCACTCTGTAGAGCAGGCTGGCCTCCAACTTAGAGATCCAATTGTGTCTGCTTCCCAAGTGCTGGGATTAAAGGCATGATTAAAATCGCCACCACCGCCCAGAGATTTATTTCACTTAATAATATGCCACAATCCAACCCAAGTTGTCTTTTTAAAAAGATTTATTTATTTATTTATTTATTTATTTATTTATTTAATGTGAATACATTGCTGTCTTCAGACACACCAGAAGAGGGCGTCAGATCCCATTACAGATGGTTGTGAGCCACCATGTGGTTGCTGGGAATTGAACTCAGGACCTCTGGAAGAGCAGTCAGTGCTCTTCACCGCTGAGCCATCTCTCCAGCCCCCAAGTTGTCTTAAAATGCAGAATGCCATCCTTTGTAGACAAACTGTCCCATTGTGTATGCCATCCATACATAAGCTGGTGGACACACAGGAAGTGTCCACATGTTGCTTCAACCAGCATGGAGGTGTAGACGTCTTCAACACATGGACTGAATCCCTTTCCATCCCTTTCTTCTATGAAGAAACACCATATTGTTTTCTGTTGTGACTGTGTGGTTTACATTCCACCAGCAGAGTGAAACACACACAGCCTTTCCCCCATGTCCTTGCCAGCATTTGATAATTATTTTTTTGGTGGGGACAGGGTCTCAATACATAACCATGGCTGTTCTGGAACTTGCTGTGTATAGCAGACTGCCCTTGAACTCAGAGAGATTTCCCAGCGTCTGCCCTTTGAGTGCTGGGATCAAAGGTGTGCACTCCATGCCTGGCCCAAGTTTTGTCCTTTTTGATGATAGTCATTCTGAATGGAACAGAATGCTATCTCAAAATGGTTTTGATGTCCACTTCCCCGACCGGTGACAAGCATTTCTTCATATATGTCTCTGCCATTTGTATATCCTCTTGAGAAATGTCTATTAGGTCATTTGCCTGGTTTCAAATTATATTTATTTTCTATTGCCACTGACATGTTTGAGTTCTTTATATAATATATTCTAGAAAGGAATATGTTGTTCATTGTGTGAGTGCTTTGGAAATATTTCCAACCCTCTGAAGTTGTTTCTACTCATGAACACCAATGTCACTGTCCTGAAGCTTTTTAGTTCACCATAATCTCCTTTGTCTATTTTTATTTTTATAGTGTATTCTCTGAGATCACACCAAAAAATCCTTGCAGAGACTAATGTCATATGTGTGTGTGTGTGTGTGTGTGTGTATATATATATATATATATATATATATATATATATATATAATATGACAGTATTCTTTTGGTCTTACATGTAAGTCTTTGATTTGTTTTTATTAGGTGAGATGGGTCCAGTTTCTTTTGTACTTAGGTACTTAGGTATCTAGTTCTCTCATCAGTTTGGCCTTTTGGTGTAATCAATAGATGAGGTAAAAGGTAAAAAAAGATTCATGAAATTATATATGTATATAGGACAAGAAGCTTGAGTAGAGTCTCAGGAAAGAGTAGGAGAAGGGGGGAACATGGTCAAAGTGCATGAAGCACACAAATGTGTTCATTAACTCATCACTGCAAGTAATGCATATCTGCCAATGAAGCTTACGTTAAATATGGGTTTCTCTGTATAGGTCTAGATGTCCTGAAACTCCCTCTGTAGATCAGGCTGGCCTCGAACTTAGAGATCCAATTGTGTCTGCTTCCCAAGTGCTGGGATTAAAGGCATGCACTACCACACCCAGCTAATTTTATTTTTAATGTGTGTGTGCATCTGTGTGTGTTTATCTCTCTCTGTGTGTTCTTTGTGAGTGTGTTTATGTTGTGTGTACGCACACGTGTGTGTGCTCTGTATGTGGTGTATGTGTGTGTATTCAGGTGTCAATCTCAGAAATGTCATTGACTTTCTTTTGTTTGTTTGTTTCAGAAGATAATAACAAAGCCTAACACTTCTTGTGGCTTAGTGGCATGATGGTTACAGAATTATCATAGTATATGTCTTAGTCAGGGTTTCTATTTCTGCACAAATATCTTGACCAAGAAGCAAGTTGGGGAGGACAGGGTTTATTCAGCTTACACTTCCACATTGCTGTTCATCACCAAAGGAAGTCAGGACTGGAACTCAAGCAGGTCAGGAAGCAGGAGCTGATGCAGAGGCCAAGGAGGGATATTTCTTACTGGCTTGCTTCCCCTGGCTTGCTCAGCTTGGTCTCTTATAGAACCCAAGACTACCAGTCCAGAGATGGCACCACCCACAAGGGGCCCTCCCCCCTTGATCATTAATTGAGAAAATGCCTTACAGCTGGATCTCATGAAGGCATTTCCTATAGGGAGGTTTCTTCCTCTGTGATAACTCCAGCTTGTGTCAAGTTGACACACAAAATCAGCCAGTGCAGTATATCTCAATTATTTATGGTCTGTGGTGATGCTGGGGAAAGAAGCCTACTGTGCTATCTGTCACATGACATTGTAGTGCAGTCCTGAGATTTGGCTCAGTGGTACAGCATTTGCCAAGCAAGCCTGAGATCCTGGTTACCCCCAGCTTCACACAAAAGAAAGACAAATATATACATACATGCATGCATGCATACATACATACATGCATACATATATATATCAATATCATATCCAATTATGTTCCATATCCAAAACCTGGTAATGATAGTAAAAATTGTGTCTGGTGCACGTGTTATTTACTGATAAATGACTGTGTTTTAGTTCTAGTATACATGTTATACTGTACACCATTGTTTCCGCCATTATTTTAGAGTGTCACCCCTGGAACTGGACTCCACAGGCACCAGGTATGTGCAAGGTACGCAGACAAACACAGTTCCTTGTTTTTAAGAAAAACAAAAAAAACCTGGGCTAGGGGATATTTCAGTTGGTAAAGTGTTTGTCAGATCTCAAAATGCATGTCTTCTGTCTGCCTGCATTGTCTCCTGTTTGACCGACAATTCCCCTCCAGCCCCAGCCTTTGGCACCTGTCATTCTCTCTATTTTTACGACTTCAAGTTCTTGAGTTCCTATATGTAAGCAAAATCCACACGGTATTGGTCTTCCTGTGCCTGGCTTGTTTCCATTAGCACATGTCCTCTATTTGTGTTATCATAAATCATAGAAATCCATCTTTTAAAAGCTGAATTGTCCCCTCCCCCAAAAGACACACCATTTTCCCTTTGTTAGTGGAAATGTAGGTTGATTTCCCCATCTTGGCCACTGCTGAGCCCCCCACGCCCTCACTGAGAACTCGTTATGCAAACCTGGCTGATGTTAGAGGCATCCCCAGACCTCTATCTTCTAAGTGCCTGGGCTGCTGAACCACCACACTAGGCTTACAGTTTATTTAATTTTGTCTTGAGATAGGGTCCCATAGGACCCTGACTGTCCTCAAAATTTACCTTGAGGTTGGCTTTGAACTATTGTTCCTTCTGTTTCTGTCTCCTCGGTGCTGGGATTACACACGGCTCCATGGTTTCTGTGTCTTCCGGATGCCCGTATCTCCCTACAGTCTGGCTTGCTTCAGCAAGATGTGGCTTGAAGGGTGGAGCTCTGTGCACCCCAGCCATGATTAACAGTCCCGGGCCATCCTCCCTATTACTTAGGCAGAAGGAACTGAGGCTTCTCTCTCAGCAGCCTCCCCCTTTCTTCCCTCCTCCCAGGCCCTGATCTTGAGCACCGAGGCTATGTATGTGTCTCACTGGGTGATGGGTGGATTTTCCTAAATAGCCTCCCTCTGGAGCGGAACATTCCGTCCTCACGGGAGGACACACCAGGAAGTTTTAATCTGTGCTCTGCTGGCAAAGTTCTCCAAGGTCAGAATCCCGGCTTTGACAATTGTTTACTTCAGAGTGGCACCAAAGCGAGGCCACAGACTTCCACGTTCCAGTCAAGCCTTTGAGAAACAATCCATCAGAATGGCTCAGTGGGTAAGGGGGCCTGTCACCACGCCTGAGGATCTAAGTTCTATCCCTGGGAATCACACGGTGGAAGTAGAGAACTGACTCCTGTAAGCTGTTCTCTGACTTCTTCGTGTGCACTGTGGCACACATACGCAACACACGGACACAGACACACATGCACGGACACACACACACACACATGTGCATGCACACACATGCACAAATAAAAAGAAAAGTTACAATCTGAGTAAAAACAGTGTGTTCCTTTGCCCATCTCTCTTTCCAACACAATTGCCACCCAAACTCTTCTATATAGGTCTTCTGGGGTTACCACTGGTGACATCATTAGCTGAGTGGGTTCCAAGCCTTAAATGGAGGCTGAGAAAGAAGCCTCAATTCCCTCTGCCAAATGCTAAAGATGTAATTTCCAATGAGTGGAAATGTATTAGTCCCACTATTGGGGCTGTGAAGGGCAAGATGGAGGGGCAGACTGGTGAGGTCTTCCTTCTGGGTCACACAGAGATATCACATGACGCCCAGGCACGTCAGAGATGAAGGTAAGAGCCCGGACCCATTCCAGAGGGCAGAACCATTCACAGCGGTCTCCTCTGTCCTTGCCTGTATTTTCTTCAGCCATTTCCCCCCTCCCCAGGCACAGACCTTCTGTCAGGAGCCAGAGTTCACTCCTGCATGAACTTTATATTTCAGTGATCACTTGCTTCTCAGGTCAGTCGACTCATGTGTCAAACTCATAGGCTGAAGTAGACCTGGGTAGGAGACACTTCAGGACAAGACTGGTTAGATCTCACATCCCACCAGCAGAAAGGAAGGAAAGGAACATTTGGCTAGGTGCCAGTGAGGGGATATAGGGAGGTCAAGAACTCCCCCACCCCCAGGGAGGCGACCCTAGAGAGAGGAGGGAGGCTCAGTAGGGTCTCTCCTTACTCCTCACCTTAGGGGATGCCATGAGAAGGAGGATAGTTTTCCTTGTATCTGCTTGGGTCAAGGCACCACATTCCAACCTCAAAGGTGCCAGCTCCCTGCCTAGCCTTTGCTCTTGTCCCCTTGTGCTTCAGCCAGTGTCTGCTGCTTTATTCAGACTTCATGTCCCAGCATGCCCCGGTGTTTTCCCATTGGCTGCTGTGGCCAATGGCTGCTCTCTGGCTTAGAGAGCAGGTGAGAGGCAACAGCTGTACTCTGCAGCTTCTTGGGCTCTGGATTCCCTGATCTGTCCTTCTGCCTTGAATCTCTCAATATCATCCTCGTTCTGTAGTCTATCACTATGTTAAAGCCTCCATTATCAGAAACAAAAAACAAACAAACAAAAAACAACAACAACAAAATCAAAAACTTGCCAGGTGGTGGGGTACACATTATCAATCCCGGCATTCAGGAGGCAGAGGCAGGCAGATAGATCTCTGTGAGTTCAAGGCCAGTCTGGTTTGCATAGATAGTTCCAGAGACACTGTTTAAAAAAAATAAAAGGTTACTACCTTTTCTCCATTGTTAAGAGCAGGCTTGCGCGGGAGGCTAAGGGGCAGGCTAGAATGTGTTCACGGAGATATTGGCTAGCAAGTAGTTAGAAAGGGTTGAGAGTGGAGCTCAGCTGCTAGAGCATTTGCTCAGCAAGCCTGAAGCCCTGGGTTAGATCTCCCGTCAGTCACCACATCAGTCATGTGTGGCTGTGCAAGTGGAGGCTGAGTTAGAGAATCAGATGGTCAAAGTCACCCTCACCTGTGGAGTTAGCTTGAGGTCGGCCCAGGATGCCTGAGATCTAGTCTTGGGGAACAAAAACCAACTAACCAATCAACCAACCAACTAACCAACCAACCAACCAACCAACCAACCAACCAACCAACCAACCAGACCAACAAAGAGCCAGCTAGAGCCAAATGTGGTGGGTGGTACATGACTGAAATCCCAGCACAGGGAGGGGGAGGGAGAGGCAGGGGGATCCGCTTGAACATAGTCAGACCTTATGTCTAGACAAAGGGGCCGGGGGAGGGGGCAAAAAGGGAGAAATCAGGTGAGGTGGGAGGGGTGGGCTGGAGCCGTGCTGAGTCAGCAGTGGGAAGGGGAGGTCAAGACCACAGAGCTGGACGCCAGCGCCAAGAAGATAAAGGCAAATAGAACAAATAGAGGAGCCGGGATGGGGAAGCTAACCACGGAGGAGGAGGGGCAGCGTAACGTAACGCCTGGGTCAGCCTGGCTGATGTTCCTGGAGTCACTCCTGCACTCAGGAGGGTAAGATCGCTTGAGGTGAGGCCTGTGCTCCAGCCCTGGCGACAGAGGGAGACGGCGTTCATGGGAGCTGAGGAAAGGTTTGAAAGGAGGAAGTGAACCACTGTGCCAAAGATCAGGTGACTCAAAGTCTGAACAGCTACTTGATAAATCTGTACTATTTATTTATTTATTTATTTATTTATTCATTCATTTATTTTTGAAGGGGTCATAAGCAGCATTTACACCTTGGTAGAGCAAACTGGGAATTCATTCTTGAACGCCAGCCCATAGCAGAAGCATGCCTATTATTTCTAACACCGTTCCCAGGGACAAGGAATGGTTCACAGTGCCTTCTCCACAGAGAGTTCAATGCTTGAGAAATAATTTTGAAAAGAAAAGATACTCATGAGGTAGCCCTGGCTACCCTTAAACTCACTATGTAGCCCAGGCTAGCCTCAGACTCACAGATCCCCCTGCCTCTGCCTCCTGAGTGCTGGAATTAAAGGTGTGCACCACCCCACAATTACCTGGCAACAGCCAGGTATGCCCCACCCCACCATTATCTGGTAGGCCTGGCCTACTATAAAGAGGGCTGCTCGGCCCCTCCTCTCTCTCTTACTTTTTCTTAATCCCTCTTACTTATCTCTCTCTCTCTCACCTCTCTCACTCTCAGCTTCTCTTTTGTTCCCCTCTTGGGCTCTTGTCCCCTCCCCCTCTCTCCACGTGGTCATGGCCGGCCTCTGCTTCTCTACTCTCTCCCTCTCTCTGCCTTTCTCTGCCTCTACTACCCCCTTAATTCCCATCCCATGCCCTGACTAAGCTCTATTCTATTCTATGCTGGTGTGTGTCTGGTCCCTTGGGGGAAGGGATGCCTCAGCATGGGCCCGCTGGAGCACCCCCTTCCCCTACACCGCCATTTACTATATTCTCTAAACCTCTTTCTCTTGTTGTGAACACAACAGCCATGACACCCTAGGAACACATTGGTAAGACCAGAATGACCAGTTGAGTGGGAAGGAGCAGCTGGTTGGTGGTCACACTCTGGACACTGAGCTGAGACACACTGGAATTAGCTAGGTAGCTTCTTTCTCAAGCAGGTTTATAAGAGAACAGTGCAGTGAAATGGGTGAGAGCTGGATGGAGAGTTAGTATCACAAGAGGGTTGTGTGTGTGCATGAACATATATGTACATTTGTGTACATGTGTAAGCACACATGTAGAACCTGAAGTCAAAATTGGGTATATCCTTCCATTGCTCTCCACTTAAAATATAATAATAATAATAATAATAATAATAACAACAACAACAACAATAATAATAATAACATTATTATATATAATAATGTTGTTGTTATTATTATTATTATTATTATTATTATTGTTATTAGTATTATTATTGCTGGGTGGTGGTGTATGCCTTTAATCCCAGCACTCAGAAGGCAGAGGCTATTAGATCTCTGTGAGTTCAAAGACAGCCTGGTCTACAGAGTTGAGTTCCAGGACAACCAGGGTTACGCCAAGAGAAACCTGTCTTGAAAAAAACCCAGAAACAACAACAACAATAATTAGTGTGTGTGTGTGTGTGTGTGTGTGTGTGTGTGTGTGAAGACAACTTTGTAGAGTCAGTTTTCTCCTTGAACCTGTGGGTTCTTGGGATCTAACTCAAGTTTCTACCCTTGCACAAAAAGTACCTTCACCCACAGAACGGTCTTGCCTGCCCTCAATGTTTGTGCTGGCGATGTTTGTCTACTTGACCCAAGGTAGAGTCTTCTGGGAAGAGGGAACCTCAGTCAAGAAAACGCTCACAGCAGACTGGCCTGCGGTGCATTTTCTTGATGATAATTCAGGCCAGAGGACTCAGATCACTGTGGATGGTGCCATCTCTGGGCCTGGTGGTCCTGGATTCTGTGAGAAATAAGGCAGAACAAGCCCCGAGGAGCAAGCCAGTAAGCAGCACTCCTCCCTGGCCTCTGCACCAGCTCCTGTTTCTAGGTTCCTGTCTTGAGTTCCTGTCCTGACTTCCTTTGATGGTGGATTGTGGTGTGGAAGTAAAATAAACCTTTCCCTCTCCAAGATGCTTCTGGTCATGGTGTTTAATTGCAGCAATAGAAACCCTGACCAAGACGATCTTTTTCCTGTTTGTACATCTGCACATATGTGAATATGTGCTGTATATATATGAGAGGTGCCATGCTGCTCGTGTGAAGCTCAGAAGATGACTTTCAGGAGTTGGCTCTCTCCTTCCACCACGTGAGCGCCTAGGATCAAACTCAGGTTGTCAGGCAACCTGAGCCTTTACCTACTGAGCTGTCTCAATACCCCTCCAACTTATTTCCTGAGACAAAGTCTCTCACTGAACCTGGAGCTTACGGGTCAGCTGGACAGAACTGGATTGTCAACAAGAGCCAGGGACCCTCCTGCCTTTGCCTTCCCAGGACTGGGATCACAGCGATCGTCTCTGCATCTTGCTTCTTGCACCGATCCTGGGTCTCTGAGTTCAGGGCCTCACACATTTGTAGTAAGCACTTTGCCAACTGAATCATCTCCTTAGCCCATGAGACGCTTTATTTTTGAGACAGGAGGCATAGGGTTGTGGAGATGGCTCAACAGTTAGGACATTTGTCACCAAGCCTGACAACCCAAGTTTCATCCTTGGGACGCACATGAAAGAAGAAAAGAACTGACCCCAGCAAGTTGTTCTCTGACCTCCACCCTACGGATGTTCCATAAATAAATAAACAAATACATAATAATAATAATTATTATTAAAAAGTTAAAGAAAAAGAACTCGGACTCAGAAATCCACCTCCCTCTGCCTCCCAAGTGCTGGGATTAAAG
Source organism: Apodemus agrarius (assembly GCA_964023405.1). NCBI lineage: Eukaryota > Metazoa > Chordata > Mammalia > Rodentia > Muridae > Apodemus > Apodemus agrarius. Next base: position 38,023,538 of record OZ030009.1, read on the forward strand.
GCATGTGCAACCACTGCCCGGCTGGCTTTCTTCTCTTTATGGTGAATTATAGTCATATTAAAACTCTTTTGCTATAAAGTGCTCTGCTGATTGTGTCATGGTGATTTATTTCCTGGGTGACAGACTTCCTTCTTATTTTCTTCCTCTTCCCTTCCTTCCCTCCTCCCTGTCTGTGTCTGTCTTCAGTAGTGTGTGTGTGTGTGTGTGTGTGTGTGTGTGTGTATGTGCATGCACACATGCTTGCCTGTCTGTCTGTCTGTCTGTCTGTCTTGATCTTAGGTCAACAAGCTTTTGTGGCAATCACCTTTACCTTTTGACCCATCTTACTGGCACTGGACCAAACACTATTAATGGGTTTATATTTTATAAATATGCTGAGGACTCACATAATGCTGTCTGGACTTGATGAAATCCTTGGTCACCAGTAGGCATTCTCCTCAGTGGCCTAGTCCATGAGGATGTGTGTGTGTCCCTATGTGGAGGCCAAGACACATCAGGCATCTTGCTTGATCGCTGTTCTCCTTTTAGAAGCAGAATCTCTCACTGAATGCAGAACTCACCAATTTGTTTAGACTGGTTGGCCGATGCGCCTCAGGATGCTATCTCCCCTCAGTGCTCCCTGCCACCACAGCCAGCCTTTCATGCAGATGGTGGAGTTCTGAAGGAAGTTCCTCATGTTTTCACAACACAATCTTTACTGACTAGGCCATCTCCCTAGCTGCTCCTTCTGCCTTCTTTGGACCACTATGGATTCAACTTGACATGACTGCAGCCATCTTGTGTCATAACTGTTATGACCTCTGCGATTGTAACTGTCGTTGTTTATCCAGAATGGTTTCCTAGCAGATCGTAACTAGACAAAGCCATTAGAGTAGTAGATAGAGCTGTACCCAGACCCTGCCTGCAGGAACATGCTGGACTCTTTGGTATCAGCTTAAGATAAACCAGGTACCTTCCCACTTAGGTAAGGTCTTCCTAACCAGTGTGCATGCTCCTTCTTTGGGCTCAGATGGCAAGTGGGTAATACCCATGCTGCCCCCAACTAACTGTCCTCTGTGTGATCCCAGACCTGCCTGTTTCTTTCTTTGGCCTCCCAGTCTGTGGAGACTTGTTCTCAGACACTAGGACCTGTGCTAACTAGCATTTCCTCCAAGAGCACCTGGCTTTTACGTGGACGCATTGATCTCAGCTTTTGGGTGCTCTGTTTAGCTTTTGGGTGCTCTGTTTTAGGCGCTTAGACATTTTCTGAGTTTCTCATGGCCCTGATAAAGCATATGAATATTTATGTGTTTAAACTTAGCACCAGTGCATTTTCAAGCAGGAGAGCCACTGTTTGAAGTATCTAGTGAGCCACACTGCTAGTGGCAGAAATCTTCTCTTCTATAGTATCTTCCAGAGCATTATTCTATGTGACATCACCACCTTGTTCTAAAACGTTAGATACGTTTTCTTGATGGCCCCAGCAGTATCATCTGTGGGGAAAATTAATGTCCAAAGCTTTCCCATTCCGCAGACTCTCTGGCATTCTGTAATGTGGCTTAGGGGAGAGACTGGAAGGGTGCACAACCGGAACGATATCCCCATCATCACACAAGCCAGGCCAATTCCTGGGAGCCCAAAGTAAGCTCACATACCACAGACGAAATAAGTCCCAATAAAAGACCACCAACAGCCTAATAGGGTAATTGAGCAGCCGAAGAGCGAAAGATTGAGATGCAGTGATATATTGAACTCAGGGAAATTTCGCAAGGATTAACACAACATTCATTATCATTACATTGGGCTATTGGTCACAGGAACTAATCCATTTGGAATGAAACATTAAAGCCCTTTAATGGTGGCGGTTATTTGTGGAACGAGTGGAGGTATTGGAAATGACACTGGCAATGGCATGTTTCTGGGGTGGGCGGGAAGGGTGGGGGTGGGGGAGGGGTGGGGGTGGGGAAGGGAGTAGAGGGGTTATAGTCCCATACCAGCAGCAGTCAGAAACAGTTCCTTTGTGACCTAGATTCAAAAAGGTTCCCAGAGCAGAGCCACTGCTGTCAGGGGACCTGATCTAGCAGAGATACAACATTTCTTATAAACAGGAGGACAATGTCTCTCCAGCCTTGATTTTTCTGACTCACAAAAGCCACACAGAACTGATCACACAAAGGCCTGTCAGTCAGTTTGAATCTCTTTGAAATCTTTCGGCTGGCATTTTCTCTCTGGAGGGGAGGAGACTTTTCAGTTTGGAGTGCCATGCTTCCTACATCTTAGAAATGAGACCTCCAGCCAGACTGGCATGGCCAGGAGGGACGGCGCTACCAGCGGAAGGGCTGAGCTTAACCCTTAGTCTCCTCAGCCTGCTGAGGGATTCACACACTTGCTGTCTTTAAACATTTGAGCTGGATGTGATGGTGTGTACTTGCTATGTCTGCACTCTGGAGGTGGAGGCCGGGGGATCCAGAACTCAAGGTAGGAACCGGAGAGATGACTCAGAAGTTAAAAAACAGCAGCTGTTCAAAATGAAGCAAAAGTTTAAAAAATAAATAAGGCCAGATGTGATGGCACACAGTAAAGATACCGAGAGTATCTTTACTCTCAGTATTTGGGAGGCAGAGCCAGGTGGATGTCTGTGAGTTCAAGGCCAGTCTGATCTACATAGTCAACTCTAGGACAGCCAGGACACTGTCTCAAAAACAAATTTTAAGTAAAAAATTATAGTATTTATGAGTTGCTACATGATGCTTTAATACAAAAAAATTTTGTTTTACACAAGGTTTCATTATTTAGATCAGGCTAGCCTGGAACTTGTGTGAAGCTCAGACCTAGCCTCAGACCTGTAATCTTCCTTCCTGCTGGGATTCCAGACTGCTGTTGTTAGACCCAGATTCTGATCCTTGTTTCACTGAGTCATGTTCCTGTCAGGGTGATGTGTGTGTGTGTGTGTGTGTGTGTGTGTGTGTGTGTGAGAGAGAGAGAGAGAGAGAGAGAGAGAGAGAGAGAGAGAGAGAGAGAAAGTTTGGCTAGGATAGCCCTGGAACTTGTCATCCGCCTGTGTCAGACCCTAGGCAAGGCCCTGACTTGAAACCTAACATTCTATGAAAGACAGGCATGGGGCTGCACACTTGTGATCCCTAGGACAGAGATTAAAGGGTCCCAGGGCCTGCTGGCTGGCCAACTGAGCCTCATTCTTGAGGTCCAGGCCCACAGAAGATCCTGTCTCAATGGAGGTGGACGGCAGTGCTGATGAGGGTGACATCCACGGTTGATCTCTGTCAATTACAGTAACACATGCCCAGGTGTACACATACACATAAAAACTAACAGGCCACTGGAGAGCACTCCTCCCCACATAACCCCCCTCCACACACCAGCACACACACATAAAAGGAAAACTATAATGTACTTAGTATTTTGGTATTGAGGATTAAACCTAGAACCCTCCACATTCCAGGCAAGGACTCTGCCCCTGAGCCACACTCTGCCCGAGACAGCATCTTTACCCACTAGACAGTGGGTCGCAGGTGTGTAGGAGGTGGGGGAAACTGCGGACGGGTGAGGCTCACACCTGGAGAGCTGAGGACTCGGGGCCTGTGCGCAGACTCACAATGGAGCGTGTGAAGGGGGTGTTCAGGGAGGAAGTGCTCCCCAGCGGCCTGCTAGTGTAGGAAGGACCATCAGCGGAGTTAGGATGGAACAGAGATGAGGGAGGAAGAAAGGAACTAATTAACTCCGAGAGGAGAGCAGATGGACTAGAAAAAATGTAGAGCCATCGCTAGGAAGTTAAGTGTGCACAGCGTAAGTGTCATGAATTTAAAGAATGGCAGTCAAGGGAGTGGCTTTCTCTGGCCTTCCTTTGCAGCACCAATGCAGACAGGACAGAACCAGGTTTCCAAGATGGACATGGTGGTGCTCACTGTAACCTGGCATTCAGGAGATGGAGGTTCAAGAGTTTAAAATCTGTGAGATGGCTCAGCAGAGAAAGGTGCTTCCTACCAAACCCGAGGACGTGAATTCAATCCATAGGGCACATGGGGTGGAAGGAGAGAACTGACTCCCCCAAACTATTCTCATACCTCCACGCATGCTGTGCTGTGAGCATGCCCAGGATACACACATGCACATAAAATAAAGTATAGGCCATTCTTTGCTACAAAGTAAGTTTGAGGCTAGCCCAGGATACATAAGACTCTACCTCAGAATACCAGAATGGATAGCTAGCTAACTGAGTTAGATAGATAGATAGATACATACATACACACATATACACACACATACACATATACACATATACACATATATACACATACACAATACACATATACACACATACATACACACATATACACACATACACACATGCACACATATACACACGTACACATATACACACATATACACATACACACATACACACATATACACACATACACATACACACATACACACACATACACACATACATATATATATACACATACATACACACATATACACATACACATATATACACACACATACACATACACACATACACACACACACATACATACATAGATGGGAGAGGCATGGAGGTCCTGGGGAACCCGAAAGATTGCCACTCAGGGTTGTTTCTTCAAGGGGGGGAATGCAGTACCTTTTATCTACCCAGAAGGTTGTGAGTGGACTCATTTTCTAGCCTGACGCCTTTTGTGCGAGTGCCGAGTGGCAGAGCACACCGGCCCCTCCCCCAGACCCTTATCCTAGCTTGCTTTTTCTCAGTCAACCCTTAGAACCCGTCTTTGCGGATGCTGTCACGTGCACCTAACAAGGCGTTTCTCTGCAGTGATGTCTGATCCTTACTTAGCTTACTTTGTTCCTCAGAGAGTTGTGCACACTAGATTGAGTTAACTTATCACCAGGAAAGGTTTTGCCAAACTGGGTTCTTCTTGAATATTAGTAAAATAAACTACTCTGGGTCAGGCTCCCAGAGTTTGAACCAACACTGACTACTGAGTCATGTCCAACCAAACTGTCTTTTCCCTCCCGAGGACCATTACTCTGCTGGCTGTCATGGTCACAGAGACCCTCACACAAGCATGAGGACCCAAGTCTGGGCCCCAGGACCCTTGTAAAAAGTTGGGTGTGTGGCATCCCTCATGGTTGACCTCCGCACCAGGGATGCTGACCCTGAAGACTCCTGATGCCCACTGGTCAGCTAGTCCAGTTTTCCTGGCAAGGCCTAGCTAGGTCCCAGTTTAAGATCCAATCTCAAAACAGCAGAGGAGACAGTTTCTGTAAGGAGAGGTGACGCTGTTCTCCCGCCTCTGCATCCACGCACAGACAAAGGGTCTGTGTCTGAGGAAAGAGGCAAGAGAACTCAAGGCCAGACTGATAACACAGTGAGAGTCAGTCATGTTTAAGCTATATAAAAATGTCATTAAAGGCCAGAGAGATAGCTCGTGAGGTAAAGGCTGCCCAGCCTGAAGACACGGGTTCACCCCCTGGGGACTCACATGGTGGGTGGAGAAAACCAACTCCTGCAAGATGCCCTCTGACCTACACACACTAAATAAATAACATTACTCCGTTTGTTTGCTTTTTGTTTTTTGAAGACAGGGTTTCTCTGTGTAGCCTGGGTTGTCTTGGAACTTGCTCTATAGACCAGGCTAGACTCAAATTCCCAGAGAACTTAGAAGCTAAGTTGCAAGTGTCACACAACAGTATCGGGTCAACCAGATGCTAAACCTTAAGGGGGTGGTGGCGATTACAGTGCTTGCCGAGGGACTGAGGAGGTGGCTCAGCGGGGAAGAGCACTGACTGCTCTTCCGAAGGTCCTGAGTTCAAATCCCAGCAACCACATGGTGGCTCACCACCATCCGTAATGAGATCTGCTGCCCTCTTCTGATGTGTCTGAACACAGCAGCAGTGTACTTACATATAATAAATAAATCTTAAAACAAACAAACAAAAAAGCTAGTCTTGTCTACATAGTGAGTTTTAGGACAGCCAGAGCTATATAGAGAGACCCTGTCCCCCAAACAAAAACAAAATTTAAGGACAAGAACTGACCCTCCAGTGGAGCAGAGTCCGGGCCAGAGCACCCTTGTCACGCACGACGAGGCTCATAACTAGCTGCAATTTGAGCTCAGGGATCCAACATACTTTTTTGGCCTCTGGAGAAACTTGCACATATGTGGTATACAGACACACAGACACCTGAATAAACCTTAAAATGGACTTAGAGAGATGGCTCAGCAGTTAAAAGCCTTTGTTGCTCTCATGAAAGACCCTGGTAAGGTTCCCAGCATACAGATGGCTCACAATCATCTGTAACCCGGGTTCCCCCTTCTGATTTCCACAGGTTCCAGGCATGCATGTGGTGCATAGATATACACGTAGGCAAAACACTCTCTCTCACACACAAAGTAAATAAATCTAAAATACATTCAATGTTATCTCCAGTTGCAGAGAAAATTTGAGACCAGCCTTGGCTACATGAGACCACAAGACACTGAGACGCTGTCTCAGAAGTGGGAGGTGGGAGGGGGGGATAGATAAGGGCAAAGATAGATTTTCTGAGAAAAAAATGCATTGTAACCAAGTTCAAGTCACAGGGAGGGGGTATCTGACGCACAAGGGTCAGTAGAGTGAACCTCACATGCTGGAAGTTTAGTTGGGATAACTGGCTGTGAAGGAAATGGGGGTGGGGGAGGAGGCGGGTACCACTGGGTTGACGGCAGACTGGAAAGCACATGCAGGCCCCAGGAGACCCCAGTCACTAGCAAGCAACTCTGGAGCAAGTGCTGTAATGAGAGGGTGTCAAATCAGGCTGGGGTAGCTCAGCCTTTGTCTCCCAACAGCACCTTGCGCCAGATACCAAACTGTTGGAAGTCATGCCCTTGGTACAGCTGTCTGTAGATGAGAGGAATCTGGAAGTAACTGCAGCTGCATGCTGTCTTCTCAGTGCGTCCCCTGCAGCGGGGCCACAGCTCTTCCTCTCAGGACAGGGTCTGGGCCACCCATCCCTATCTGCCACAGACATGTGTATTTACTTTGCATATATAAAGAACTCCAAGAAATCAATATGAACTCCTAGGTAACCGAGAATAGTAATGACCACCTAAATTTGAACCATTTAACATTTCAAATATCAGCATAGAACAAAGGTCAAAAACTCATGCCCTGTGGGCCAGGCACATGTTTTAAAGATGTAGGGGGCTGGCTGAGGATATAGGTCAGTGATTGAGAGTTGGCCTGGAGTGTGCAATCACACACACACACACACACACACACACACACACACTCTACTCAGAAAGATTTATTAGATCACTGTCATGTCACCGTCACTTTGCTTCAAAGAGTTTTCGAGGCTGCTTCCATGTTACTGTAGGAGGAGGAAAAAAAAAACAATGGGTTTTGACTGGCTTGCAGTCTCACAAGCCCACAATCCTTTCTGAGGGCTGGGGAACAAGACCTCATACTGCAGCCCAGGTTGATCTGAAACTCACTATATAGCTCAGACTAGCCTCCTGACTCCACCACGCATGTAGAGCTAAACTAGGCCACATAGTGAAAGGCTGTCGTTAAAAACCAAACCACACCAAACCAAACCAACAACAAAACCTAGCTGGGCATGGCGGTACATATCTTTAACTACAGCACTCGGAGGCCGAGGCAGGCTGATCTCTGAGTTTCAGGCCAGCTTGGTCTACAGAGTGAGTTCCAAGATAACTAGGGCTACACAGTAAAACTTTGCCTCAAAATCTGGGAAAATATTTGTATGCTATCTACCTACCTATCTATCTATCTATCTATCTATCTATCTATCTATCTATCTTTTTTTTTTTTTATTTTCGAGACAGAGTTTCTCTGTGTAGCCCTGGCTGTCCTGGAACTCACTCTGTAGACCAGGCTGGCCTCGAACTCAGAAATCTGCCTGCCTCTGCCTCCCAGAGTGCTGGGATTACAGGTGTGTGCCACCACCGCCCGGCTCTATTTATCTATCTTGATATTGATATGAGTTTGAAAGAGGAAGCCATCTAGCAAAAGGAATCCTGGTATATCAGAACAGCACAGGGAGAGATTGAAAGACCCTGAAGGAGCTGGAGAGATGGCCCAGAGGTACAGAATACTTTCTACTCTTACTGAGACCAGAGTTGGTCCCAGCACCCACATCAGGTGGCTCATAGCCCTATAACTGGATCTGATGGCCTTTTCTGGCCTCCATGGGCAACCACACACATATGGTGTATGCACTGCACACACAGACCTACACATAAGAAATAAAAAATCTTAAAAAAAAAGAGAGACCTTGTTTCAGAAAAAAAAAAAAACCCAACAAACAAAAACCAAAGAGGAGGAAGAGGAGGAAGAGGAGGAGGAGTAAGGAACTGAGGGAAGGAAGACAGAATAAAGGTGAGGGGAGGAAAGAATGAGAAAGAAGAGGGTGAATGACATTTTTGAATTGTAACAAAAAGTAGCCTAAACTGTCAAAGCTTGAGAGCCCTTGAGATGGTGGCATTCAAAAACTGTACTTCATAATCTGGACAGAAGGGGGCATTATTGAACTAAGAATCTTGGAAACAACCCTACGTCTAAAATGTGGTCTAAGGCAGATAGGGCCCAGAGCTGAAAGAAGCCTCATCTGCAACTCAGAAGCTATCTCCAAATGATAACAGAGAAAAACGTGGTTCTAGCCAACAATCTCACTGGGTATACAAACTTCATGTCAGGGCAGGTCCCATGCCGGGCAATAGAAGGCCAGCACAAAACAAGTGCAGTTTGGGAGATTTTTATGTCTCATAATGCTTTGTCTGAACATTTTTAAAACTCTTGCTTATGTATTATAGTCCTGAAGGTTTTGTGTTTTTGTGGGATTTCTGTGTGTGTGAATGTGTGTGTCTCTGCGTCTATGTGTGCTTCTTTCGACCTTAAAATTTTTTTTCTGTTATTTGTTTTGTTCTATTAAAGTTTGTTTGTATTTTCTTTTTATTCTTTTTAGATACCTGTTTATTTTCTAATGAGAGCAAGAAAGGGTGTGGATGTGGGTGGGTGGGAGGTGGGAAGAGTTGGGGGAGGGGAATCATAATCAGAATATATTGTATGAAAAATCTATTTTAAAAAAGGTGAAACTAGATGAAATTAAAACAGAATTTCTGCCAGAAAACAGAAAATGAGACTCAAAATAGCCCAAAATGGGAAGAACATTTCCACAGCCCACCACAGGCACACCGCCAAAAGGAGAGCACAGCTCACCACACCAGCTGTCTTCAAACATCTGGGGGTGCAAGAGAGAAGCTGGATGTGGTGGGGCGCTCTGAGATAGTAGAACTTGGAAGACAGAAGCAGGAAAAGGTCATCTCCAGCTATATAGGGAGCCTTGAGCCAGCCTGGGCTACCGGAGACCCTGCTGCAAAACCAACCAAAGCTCTTGAAGTAGGGCTGGAGATTGTTTCAGGTGGTGACTGGAGAGGAGGACTTGGGGGTTATGAACACCTGTTCCTCTTCCAGAGGACCTGGGTTTGGTTCCCAGAATCCACAGCAGCTCCCAAACCCCCTCTCCTCACCTCTGTCCGCACTAGGCATGCACATGGTGCACAGACATGTAAGCAGAACATTTGTACACATAAAATATAATAAATAAGTCTAAAAAGAAAAATGTTTTAAAAGAACCTCTAGAAAGCCAGGCTAGTGGTAAACTCTGTGAGTTTGAAGTCAGCCTGATCTACACAGTAAGTTCTAAGACAGGGTTATGAAGAAAGACTCTTCTTCATAAACAAATGAACAAACAAAAGAAACGAACACACAGAAAAAGACCTCTTGAGATAGAAACTCAAATATTAAAAATACAAACAAGCGTCTTCACAGGAAGAGACCATTGAACACACTAAGGGGGAAAAGATGAGACATGACCAAGAGCTGCTTCTCCTGTCAAGGCCCAAACTCGGGTGCACTCCGGCTCCTGAGACTCTGGAGCAGGGCGGCGTGAATTCCAGGCCCACCCAAAGTCCGAGACAGGCAGATGTGGTAATGGAGACGCAGCTGAGAGCTTGTATTTGATTAGAAAGTTGAAGTGTGTGTGTGTGTGTGTGTGTGTGTGTGTGTGTGTAGGGGAGAAACTCTGGGCTCGGCGTGAGGTTTTGAACTTCAAGGCCCACCCTCAGTGACATCCTCCCACTAGCAAGGCCACTCTCCCCAAACAGTTCTACGACTGGGGACCAAGTATTCCAGCATACGAGCCTATGAGGACGGTTATGTTCAAATCACCACAGGGAGTGAAGGGAAGATTGCTATCTGGAAATAAGAAGATTTTACAGATTGAGTGAACCCAGTGGTACCTGGAAAATGAAATTAGAATGAGAACTCCAAGGTGCGGCCTCATCTTCACCAACAGGATGCAGGCAAGCAGGTGAAGAACCAGTTATTTTATTTTATTTTATTTTATTTTATTTTATTTTATTTTATTTTATTTTATTTTATGTGTACAAGCGTTTCATCTTCATGGATATATGTAATACACACACACACACACACATACACACACAGTGCATTGAGGACACACTAAGTACAAAGTTTATCCCACACTGTGTTTGAGTTTAATATTTCATGTCTAGAAGACACACTATGTGCAGGATTATTATCCCATGACCAAGAAGACACGGTACATGTGAAGTTATTCACTACATCATAAAATATTAAAAGGGAAAACACCTGTTGGATTCCTGAGGATTCACCCTCAGGATGAGAGGATACGACTGAAAGGATCTGGGTAAATAGTTTTGTTGTAGTTGTTGTTTTGTTTTGTTTTTCAGAGACAGAGTTTCTCTGTGTAGCCTTGGCTGTCCTGGAACTCACTCTGTAGACCAGGGTTGCCTCGAACTCAAAAATCCACCTGCCTCTGCCTCCCAAGTGCTGGGATTAAAGGCATGCGCCACCACCGCCCGGCTTGTAAATAGTTATGAACTAATTCCCAATGCACATTTTGTCCTGAAAACAGAAGTGGGGGGGGGCGGTGGTTCTGGAGACAGCTCAGTACCCTTCATAACCACCTGGAAGTCCAGCTCCAAGGGACCTGACTCCCTCTTCTGGCCCCCGAGGATACCTGTGCAGACATGCGCATGCGCACGTGCACCTGGGGCTGGAGAGCTGGCCAGCAGCCCGGCCCGGCGCAAGCATTGCTCTTGCAAGATCAGCCAGTGCTCCTTCTTAATTGTCTAGTCTTCTTTCCAGCCCTACTATGTGGTTTTCTTTCTTTTTTTCAAAGTTTTTTTTTCTTCTTCTTCCAAATGTGATCCTGCCAGAAAACTTTTCAATTTTCAGGAAAAATAGGAAGCAAAGACAAAGGAAGTTGGCTGAGCTATAGCGCACACGCCTCTAATGCCAGCACTCGGGAGGCAGAGACAAAATGCCTAAGAGACCAAAAACTTAGGGAAAAAGTTTTGTTTGTTTTGATCTGATTTTTTTTTAAAGACAGGCTCTCACCATGTGCTCTCCAACTGTCCGGGAACTCACTCTACAGACCAGGCTGGCCTCAGACTCAGCGATCTGCCTGCCTCTGCCTCCCGAGTGCTGGGATTAAAGGCGTGTATCCTCACACCCTGTTCAAAAACCACTTCTACAAGGCCTGATTTCTTTTTGTTTATCCCACTTAAAGTATTAGAAGTTTAGTTTGTTTTTTTGGGGTGGGGGAATTGGATTTATATAAGTTCTCAGTAGTCTATATAAGCCAGTGAAAACAAAGGTCCTTAATTTTAGTACTACCAGGAAGACAGATGATATGCCAGGTGTCCACAATAATATGTAAGGTTTATTTCCTCAAAGGCCGAAGCTTCCTAGTTCACTCCCTAATCACAGGGCAGACTGAAAATGTGGTCTTGATCACAAGAAGACATTCCATTTTCTTCTTCCCAGAGGGCATACATTTTGTTTGTTTGTTTTTGTTTTTGTTTTTTTCAAGACAGGGTTTCTCCATATAGTCCTGGCTGTCCTGGAACTCACTCTGTAGACCAGGCTGGCCTCGAACTCAGAAATACGCCTGCCTCTGCCTCCCAAGTGCTGGGATTAAAGGCGTGAACCACCAACGCCCGGCTAAGGGCATACGTTTTTAAAGCAACAACACCCGGTAACAGCAACGACAGTAGCAATAAGGTTTAAATGTTTTGATCAGACAAATAATTCAAGTCACATGTGGTGGCTCATGTCATAGGATGAATCTGAGGTCAGCTTGAGTTCCAAAGTGAGACTCTCAGGGGGGTGGGGATGGGTGGGGGCATTTGTTAGAGCCTCATAGTGCACGCCTTTAATCCCAGCACGTGGGAGACAGAGGCCAGTGGATTTCTGAGTTTGAGGCCAGCCTGATCTACAGAGTGAATTTCAGGATAGCCAGGAATACACAGGAAAACCCTGTCTCAAAAACAAACAAACAAACAAACAAACAAACAAGAACAAGGCCAGGAAGGAAAACATGATGCTGCCTAAAGCTCCTCTCTGTCTAATCGCCTGGCACTGACCATGCCCACAGGTCAAGCCTGGTCCAGGTGCAGCCCGAGCCCTCTCCTCCTCACAGCTTCAAGTCTTGTATCTTCATTCCCTCCAGATTTGCTTCCCAATTGGATGCTGCGCAGACAGCCTTAGAATATCCTGCCAAAAATGAATCCATCCCTACAGCGTGCCTCTCTATAAGTGCTCCCTGCAAACGGGGAGGGCACCAGGTATCTCCCAGGGACTCAGGGAAGTGCCTCCAATCCCCTCCCCCATCAACTTCGTAAAGCACTAATGTCTGCTCATCTGTTATCTTAGAATGTCACACACTGACCAAGGACAGTCTTTCAGACACACACACACACACACACACACACACACACCCTTTTGTTTACTAGTGGTTTGCTTGTTTGTTGTTTGTTTTTGCAGGGACAGAGTCTTACTGTCCACACTGCCCAGACTGTTCCTGCACCCAGTGTTCTCCTGTCTTTATACTGGGATCACAGGTGTGTGCCACTATGCCCAGATTCAAAAGTATATTACTAACTTAATTTTGAGATGGAGTCTGGCCTTTCAGGAACTCAATATATAGATCAGGATGGTCTTGAATTCAGGGATCTGTCTACTTGCCTCATTTCTCTCCAAATAATACTTTTTTTAAACATTTATTTTTATGGCATGATTGCTTTGCCTGCATGCATGTGTATGTTCACCAGGTTCATGTCTGGTACCCAAGGCAATCAGAAAATGGTGTCCAGTTTCCTAGAACTGGAGTTACAGAGAATCGGTGCCACCACACAGGGTATGGCTAAGACTGTGGAATGCCTAAATTGTACGATGTGGGCATCTGGGCTGCACTTTGCATTGAGGAAGGACAGAGGGGCTCATCCTTAGCAGGAACCATTGATCCTTCCCTATGAAAACCTACTGTGTTGGTCTGGAGGGATTATGGCGTCTCTTCTGTCTACAGAGGCTGTGTACCCTGCCGGTGTCACCAAGCCTTTTTTGTTTCTCCACTGAGATTGGAGAGACTGAAGTCTCAGATCACAGTTTCCCCAACACCCCTTTGGGTCAAACAGTCGCTCAAAACTGTAGGTTAGAGGGTCAAGGTAGAGAAGGGCAGAGGGAGGAGGGGATAGGGAGTATGTGGAGGGGAAACTGGAAAGGGGGATGACATTTGAAATAGCAATAAATAAAATAACTGATAGCTGGGCGGTAGCAATAAATAAAATAACTGATAGCTGGGCGGTGTTGGTGCACACCTTTAATCCCAGCACTTGGGAGGCAGAGGCAGGCGGATTTCTGAGTTCGAGGCCAGCCTGGTCTACAGAGTGAGTTCCAGGACAGCCAGGACTACACAGAGAAACCCTGTCTCGAAAAACCAAAACCACAAACCAAAAAAAAAAAAAAAAAAAAAAAAAAAATTGGGGGGGGGAGTGCGACAGTTCAGTGGTTTCAGGACCCTGCAGGCATAAGGCATACAGAGTTGTGGGATTGGGTGGATACTGAGTTGGGAGGGGACTAGGTGGGTGTGGCCTTGACTCCGCTAATGGCTCAGAGGCAATAATAAAAGCTCTACGCAGCCATTGTGGGATTATGGCGTAGTGGCGGTGTGAGCCACGCCTGTGACGGTGTAAGGGCAGGGCCACCCTCCCGTTTGTCTGAACTTGGGTCTTAGCCGACATGGAACAGGACGATGAGCAGCAGGCCATGCACCAGCCTCCCGGGGTGAGTCTGGGGTCCACCCTAGGGTGGTGCGTGCGTGGTGCGTGCGTAGGTGGAGAATGGATTGAAGGTGGAGGAGGAAAGGGCACAGCGCTAGGGAGGCTTGTTTAGTCAAGTATGTTTTGTTTTGTTTTTTCGAGACAGGGTTTCTCGTGTAGCCCAGGCTGTCCTGGAACTCACTCTGTAGACCAGGCTGGCCCCGAACTCAGAAATCAGCCTGCTTCTGCCTCCCAAGTGCTGGGATTAAAGGCGTGCACCACCACTGCCCAGCGTCAAGTATGTTTTTAAAGCAAGCGTTAGAGTCTGTGTTGGGTGGTGGAGGTAGAAGGGTTCAGCTGAACTCTATAGAGAGGAATTTGTGCACCATGGGAGGGGTGGGGAGGAAAAACTTACTAATTAGAATCCTTTGCCAAACTCCACTGGAAGAACGTAGGTCACTTATTTTTGCGGGTTTGGGGAGGGAGTTTAAAGATGGTGTCTCTGTGTAGCTCTGGCTCTCTTGCCTTTTAAAGATCTGCACACCTAGTTCAAATGATCGTGTCTTGTTCCTTATATTTTTAGGAGCCTACTGAGCTTCATACATGCCTGTGGGTTTTGAGGTTATTTACCAAATAATGAATAATTTACCGGGACAATTTATACAAATGACTCCCCCTACCACAGCAACCTTTTAAACTACCACTAAGTCCCTGTTCCCCTCTAAAGTTTAAAAATGTGCCTCCATAGCCAAAACATTATTTTTTTTTTAGAATCTCTATAGCCCTTATTGGTCTGAAATTTACTATGAAAACCATTAATAATAGTAATTAATAGTTACTATTAATTACTATTATTAATGGTTTTCATAGTAAATAGTAATTAATTACTATTAATTCTGTTGAAATTAGGGTCTGGAGAGATGGCTCAGCAGTTAAGAGCACTGACTGTTCTTCCAGAGGTCCTGAGTTCAATTCCCAGCAACCACGTGGTGACTTACAACCCTCTGTAATGAGATCTGATGCCCTCTTCTGGTGTGTCTGAATCATAAACCTGAAATTTATATAATGCTATATATAAAGCCTGATGCCACAGCACCAATTATACTTTTGAACCTAAGCAGTGTACACCAATACTCATGAAAAGCAGGAAGAAAATAGTTACAGAATATATACAAAAGAATTTGTTATTAATTTTAACAGAATATTTTTCAAAGCTTTATTTTTTTTATATGACTATACTGTAGCTGTCTTCAGACCCACCAGAAGGGGGCATTACATCCCATTACAGATGGTTGTGAGCCACCATGTGGTTTCTGGGATCTGAACTCAGGACCTCTGGAAGAGCACTCAGTGCTCTTAACCGCTGAACCATCTCTCCAGCCCCCATCTTTATATTTTGTTTAATTACAATACTATCTTTTTGTTTTAGTTTGTTTTTTTCCAGACAGGGTTTGTCTGTATAGCTCTGGCTATCCTGGAATTTATTTCCTTTGTAGACCAGGCTGGCCTCAGCGATCTGCTTGCCTCTGTCTCCTGTACATTGAGATTTAAGGTGTTGTGTACAGCCATGCCCAGTAAATAATACACTTTTTTTTTTTCGAGACAGGGTTTCTCTGTATAGCCCTGGCTGTCCTGGAACTCACTCTGTAAACCAGGCTGGCCTCGAACTCAGAAATCCGCCTGCCCCTTTCTCCCAGAGTGCTGGAATTACAGGCGTGCGCCACCACTGCCCGGTGAATAATACACTTCTGATTGTGCTTTGTCATTTCAGCCTCCAGAGACCCCACTGGCAGGAGGCAGAGGCAGAGGCAGAGGCAGGCAGATCTCTGAGTTAAAGGCCAGCCTGGTAGAGTGTTTCAGAACAGCCAGGGCTACACAGAGGAACCTTGTCTTGAAAAACATTGCAGTCAAACAGCTATGACTTGGCCACTTTGTTAACTGGGGGTGAATTCCTGTCTTCATAGCTGGCTTTGCTAGGGGACTTGAGATGGGATTTTTGCTTTGTTCCTTGAGATGGGCTCTCAGCTCTGATGTGTTTGCCGTGGAGCCCAGGTTAAGAGTAAACTGACTGCAGGCATGCACTGCTTCACCTGGATCAAACAGGATTTTTTTCCCTGTTAGTCTCTTTTAGCCCAGGAATTAAGTTTGAGCTCCTGATGTCTTTATGGTATGCCTAACTTGTCCTGGAACTCACTTCATAGCCCAGGCTGGTCTATCAAACACATCCAAGTATAGATGTGGACCTCTCAGAGCCTAGGAGCCCCAAATATACGTCATTAGAATTGTTAGGTTAGGAGTGCGCTGACAGTGGAATTCCCTCAGAATGTTTAATGTAACACAGGCGACTAATGACTACACTCTGACGTCTGCTGACTGCAGTCTCTTACCTAACAACTTGCAGCTTAATTTAAATGTATCAAGTCATTAGTATATAGAATTGTCAACACCAAAGACATAAATCACATACCAAGTGATGTCTCACAAGAAGAAAGGAGTGGACACTGGTGCTAGAATGGACCAAAGCATCATTGTGGGGGGGAGTACAAGAACAGTGAGGTGGGAGGGGGTGGATGAGGGAGCAGAGGGAGGGAAAAGGGCATGTGGGACCTTTGGGGGTGGGGAACCAGAAAAAGGGAAATGAATTGTAAATATAGAATATATCCAATTTAAAAAAAAAGAAAAAAAAAAGAATTGTCAAAACCAAAACTTCACATGCATAAAAATGACTCATTCCACTCACCATTAATGAAACAGTGCTTTACAATTAGCTATGGCCTGTATTTACTCAAATACAATGGAGGTCTGGTGGGTCTGCTCAGCAGGTGAAGGTGCTTACTGCCATGCCTAGTGACCTGAGTTCAATCCCGGAAATCCTCCTGCAGGAAGAGGGGGCTTTGTCTTTCTTTTCTTTGTTTTATGTTTTTTAATTTAAAAAAATCTTTATGTATGTGAGCACATTGTCTCTCTTTTTCTTTCTTTCTTTTTTTTTTTTGTTTTTTTCTTTTTTTCAAGATAGGGTTTCTCTGTGTAGCCCTGGAACTCACTCTGTAGACCAGGCTGGCCTCGAACTTAGAAATTCGCCGGCCTCTGCCTCCCAAGTGCTAGGATTAAAGGCATGCACCACCACTGCCTGGCTTGTCTCTCTTTTCAGACACACCAGAAGAGGGCATCGGATCCCATTACAGATGGTTGTGAGCCACCATGTGGTTGCTGGGAATTGAACTCAGGACCTCTGGTAGTCCCGTGCTCTGAGCTGCTGAGCCATTTCTCCAGTCCTGTTGTTGTTGTTTTTGTTGTTGTTGTTGAGATAAAGTTTCTTTCTGTAACTCTTGCTATTCTGGTATGCAGAGATCTGCCTGCCTCTGCCTCCGGATGCTGGGATTAAAGGCTGTCCCAGTGTACCCAGCCAAGATGTTTTTTTTAATTTGTATGCATATCAAGTATGTGCCTTTTTATGTGTGTGTTAGCATGCACAAGGAGGTCAAAGGGCAATATTGCATGTTAGTCCTTGTCTTCCAGCTGTTGCTAGTTTTGGTTGTGTACCAGTGTATACGGTACTGGCATAAGAGATGCAGTTGTTATTGAGCCCGGCTTTATGTGGATTGGAATTGAGTTTGTGTGGTAAATGCTTGATCCATAGAAGTACCTTCCCTAGCTCTGGTCTTCTCAGTCTACCCATTCTGGTGTCCAGGAAGCAAGCTGTAAACTGACAATCTGACATCCCTGTTATCATTAGCAACATGGTAAGCTCCAGAGTCATACAAAATTCTAATAAAGTGATGAGCTATTCCAGATGGGACGCTACCTCCAAAGGTCCAAATACCACAGTGGCTACATAAGCAAAATCAATGAGGTTCCTCGGTGAGCGGATCATTTGTCAGGTTAACTCATGCCTGTAAACCTTAGCAGTTACCAACAGTATGAGGCAGGAGGATTACTGTAAGTAGACAACACCTGGGCTGCACAGTGAATCTCAGTCAGCCTGAGGTTGAGAATGCAGAGCAGTCTCAGTAGCCTGCCGAGCTCTCATGGCAAGCCATGGTCAGTTGACCACTGGCCTGGAGGGAGTCAGGGGAAGAAACGTGGAGCAAAAGGGAGTTTGTTCTCACATGACTTTTCTTGTAGGATAATATGTTGGTGCCAGTGTCGCATATGCCCGTGTCTTCTGGAAACAGCGGATTTCATCAGCCACCAGCTACTCAGTACTTAACAGAGATGATGAGGACCTGTATGGCGTCAGTTGAGGAATTCAGAACCAGTGAGGGAGAATGGGGGTCACAGTTCATTAGGTCGCATGGTGCGGGGTGCCCCTCCCAGCTGACTCCTATACCTTCCCAAGATTATTGTCAGAGATCGATTGGGAGGGGACCCCACTTGATGCCAGTCGGAAGTTCAGGTACTCTGGGAGTGACCGTTTCCTTCAGTGAGAATCTGCTGTCTCACAGTGGCTTGCCAAGCCCAGCTTCCTGTGGCGTCTCAGTGATGGTCCCCAACAGTGCCCCAACAATGCCTTATTCTGTACCCCCTACAGTACCTGCCACCACGGGCTCTTTAAAACATGGAATATTGTTGGTCCCAGGCATGGCTTCCACTGGGACCCATGCCATGAACCCCTTTATGGATCAGATCCTACACTCTGTAAATCCCTGCAATCCTGAGATGTTCCCAACTAGATTCCAGCAATTGCTATCTTTAGACTCCCAAGATTCACTTGTGACTGAGTCAAATGTCCAGGAAGAAGCTTTCGTAGGTGAAGAGCCCACACCTGCTCCTCAGGAGGCAGAGAGCCCCAGTACTTCAAGAGGGGCAACCAGGAGACAGTCCCTAGTTTCAAGGCCTTACGTCTGCTCACATGAAGACTGTGGAAAAGCTTATACCAAGCGCTCTCACCTCGTGAGTCACCAACGCAAGCACACAGGTGAATGAAGTGTTGGGTGGAGAAAGGGATATAGGATCTTTGTTCTTCCTAAACTGCTCATAGATATATGTTCTTATGTGAATGAGTGTTTTGCTTTTATGAATGTCTCTGTACCATGTGCATGCCAGGTGCCTACAGAGACCAGGAGGAGGCTTGGATCTCCTGGATGAAACTGGAGTTACATATGGTTGCAAGCCATCATATGTAGGTGCCGGGAGTCATGTGGGTCCTGCAGGAGCAACAAGCACTTTTAACGAATGGTAGCAGCACCTTGTCAGTGCTACTTAGTGGACACTCTCAGTGGGGGTGCTCCTCACGACCTAACCATCCCAGTGTTCTGGGTTCCCGAATGAAAGACAGATACAGCCTTTATATTTTTATATGCCTTAAACAGCTCAATGGTTGGGCCACTTCCTAAACCCCCAGAGCCTGCACGGCAGCTATGCTGCTGTCTTGCACCTCTCAGGCATGCTGTCTCCTCTTTTCCTTCTCCCAGTATGGCCGATCTCCTCTTCCTTTGGTCCCTTGCCTCTGTCTCTCTGCCTAGCCATTAGCTGCCAGCAACTTTATGGTTTATCAATGAAAACCAACTGGGGGCAGGGTTTCCTCAGTGTCTTACTGCAGATGTGTGGATTCTTGTGCAATTTTGGGGTCCTAGATTAACATAATACAAGCAGCGTTAGACCAAACCCACAGCACGTAACTCCTGAGTCAGTTGTCAAGCTCTTTTTTTGATATACGCAGGACCACTGATTTGTGATTCCTTGGGACCACCCTCTCTCTTCCAAGCTTGGAGCCAAGCCCTCCTGGTCCACTAGTCTGCAGTCTCCTCTAGTGGCCTTTGCCTCCCACTGGTCTTCCTTTCCCACCTTGTGGCTTATTCTAATTTAACTCTTCCCCCACTCTTTCCCTAGGTGAGAAGCCCTATGTATGTGACTGGAAAGGTTGTTCATGGAAGTTCTTTCGCTCTGATGAGCTTGGGCGACACAAACGGATCCACACCAGATATCGACCATATAAATGCAATGAGTGCGATCGGGGGTTCATGAGATCTGACCATCTCAGGCAGCACAAAAGAACTCATCTGCCCAAGTAAGACTTCCTGCAACCTCAAGCCTTCAGTGGACAGATGGGACAGACGATCCTCTTGCTCCTGGTCAGGAGCTTTTGCTCTCTTTCTTGTAGCCTCTAACCCAAGATTCTGTTACCCAAGACCAGATCATCTCTGGGGTAGGTGAAGGTTCAGATGGAGACAGGAAGTGGTGGGGAAGCCCACATGAAGCTCTGGATACCATCATGGATTCCTCAATTTGGTACCCTCCCCTCTCAGATTACTGACTTCTGCCAAAATGAGACAGCAGAGCCAGAGATAGGATTTTACTAGAAAGCTTTTTATCTCCTGTCAACCCCAAGTATGAAACTCTCTCATCAGAAAAAAAAAAAAAAACCCAACCAACCAACCAACCAAAAAAAAAACCTCTCATGCCTGTTCCACGGAAACCTACGTTCTTTTCCTGGGTCTTCCACAGTTTCCAGAGCCAGACCATGGGAAAGATCTTTGGACACTTTGCTTTTTACATCTTAGTGCTGGAACATTCTGGACATAGAATGTGTACTGCATCAAATCCTCTCTGGCCTCCACTGCCCATGTGCGCAGAGGTTGTCTTCCCTCCACTCTTGGACAGAATGGCCATTTCAAATGCATCTGGTATTTCATGGGGTCACCAACACCAAGCCTTGTGAGGAGACTACTATGAGTGGGAGATTGGAGAGAGGCAGGCAGCAAATCTCCCCCAAGCCCCCATGAATTGTTGCAAGGCATATCATTGACAGCACAACCTGTGGGGAGACCTGCCAAACAGCCAGCGGACATGCCTGCATCTTCAAGGTGGGCCATCTTGGAACTGTTGCCCTGGGCCACTTACCGTTCTTTCCCCTCCACTCCGTCTCCTTCCTATACCTTGGTGGGCGTGGAATGTCTCAAATAAAAGCATGCAGGCTGTTTAGATGGCTTTGGGAAGAGGAGGGCTGAGGACAAACCCCACAGTAACTCCAGGTGGCAGCTTGTCATTATATGCACACGTGTGGAGGTCAGAAACAACTTATGAGAGTTCATGGTCTTTAGTGTGGGTCCCTGGGATTGAACACAGGCTCTCAGCCTTGGCGGCAAGCACCTTTCCCTCATGAACCATCTTGTCGGCCTTTGTTTGGCTTTTGAGACAGGTTATACTATGTAGCCTAGGCTGACTAGCAGCCTTCCCATACTTGCCTGGAAAGTTCTGGAGTTATAGGTAATATCCACCCAGCTGGCTTCAGGTTGCCTCTCCTGCCTGGCTGTCTAGTTTTGAGGGACAGTAACTATCCTGGCCATCTAGACCGTCTGTATTAAATTGGCCATTTTACTCAGCATTAAGCTAATATAAAGGAGCTTGGACTTGATTCATGCATCCTGTGAGGGCTCAAAGATAAAAAGGGAGAAAAAAAAAGGAAAGAAAGAAAAAAAGGAAGTAAAAAGGAACTTGGTCATGCCAACCCAGTGGCAGAATCAGATCAAAAGTATCATGTCTGCCTTGCAGAGTAGGTCTCTTCCTTAAGACCTTGCACCTTCTAAAGATATTCTATAGGCATAGGTCCAGTCCTGTGCCAAGCATCGACTATAGAAAGGTGATGCCATCTTAGGTTTAAGGGACCATGTTCCCCCTAACTAGGTGCAGTGGCCCCTGGTAAGTTCTCAAGAGTCAGCCCCCAAGCCTCCTTGACACCACAGGGGCTGACAGATAGCTAAAGGATATACCAGGAACTAAAGACCTCATATGTCATAGTCAGACCTAAGGGACTTAGCCATGCCTCATTCTCTGGACATGTCCTTGTGTTCTTGGGTGAGCCCTGCACTGGGCATGGAGGGTTTAGAAGCGAAGTCACCCTGACTGTGAAGGAGCAGAAATGACCATTGGCAAAACTTCGTGCATATGTTCCATGCAGTCAGGCTCCAGGTGCTCTGTGTAGGCCCAGACTTACCCCTGAGGCTCTGGGCAAGTCCCAATAGCCTTGACTATGCTGGCTCTCTGTTCTGCATGGCCACTGGCTGGGTCACTAGGCAAAGCAAGTGTGGGCAGCCATTCTGACATGTCAAAAATTAAGAAGGGCTCTCCTGTGCTGAGCCCCAGGCAACTGAGGTTAGGGATACCAGAAGCCTCTTGTTCCTAGGTGAATGCCAGTCTATTCTATGGGGCAAGTCATCTGGGGAACAAAGAGAACTGGTCTCCATCTTCCTCATGACCATGTGTCAGACCAACAGGTTTGTTAGGATGCAATGGTGACCAGAACTGACCCCTGCCTGTAGATGTCAGAGCTCCTGAAAGCTGTTAGAAAATGCTGTGAACTCGCTTGGTGTGGCCAGTCCTGCATATGACATATGTTTGCCCCTTTAAGTCTCTGACCCTCCAGAGATGAAACCACTCTTGGATTTTGGTTACTGTCACTGTCTTTCATCATGTGTGAACCCTAAACAACACAGAGGTTGGTTTTGTATGACTTTATACTGTTTTTACTCTGAGTTCCAATAAATTTTAACACAAAGATTTTTGTCTTAAAGTTTGGAATTTTTTTTGGTTACTGCTCTGGACTGGTTTTGTTGTTTGCACATACAGTTTAGCAGGAACAATCCAAATGTGGCAGCTCCACAAGCCAAAAACCCCAGTGCCATAGACCCAGACCTTTTTAAATCAGGGGTGGCAATAATGCCAAAGTGTCTCTAATGGCTATACAAGGTAACAGAGAATCTCCCTTCATCATTTAGAGGGATAGGCACAATTCCAGGAATTCAACCACAGCAGCATCTTCAGACTCAGCAGTTTGTCAATACAATCTGCTGGAACGATTTCTTCTTGTCTTCTTCCTACTCATTAGAGACTTTTCAAACTACAGAGAAGAATGGGACTAAAACACATGATTTAGTATTCAAGGAAACATTGCAACACACAAGACAGGAACCAAGAAATGAAGTTCTACCTAGCATAACTATTCTCTAATATAAGATGTAAGGTAATAGTACTCTGTTCCACTTCTAATTTAGCTGCAGCCTTCCCTGTATTCCTGTTAGTAGAGAGCACAACTGGCCACACAGTACTACTTATCCCCACTGGCATCAGGACTGGTGGATTTTCCACAAAGCTTCAATAAGTTTCTGTCTGTACCAGTGTCCATAATGACAGGACATACAAAGAGCTCAGGAAACCAAATAGACTTTCTGCATCTTTAGGGAAGGCACAAACCGAATCTCTCATCCTGACCAACACTGGATCAGGACCTCTCCAAACTCCTGAAGATAACTCTTTCCATTTTACTAAACCCTCTGACTTCTTTGCACCTTTCTAATGTCTGTCTGCAGCAGAAAGATTATCTATTAATAAAAAATTTAAAGTATAAAGAACAAAGGACAATCTAGAGAGGTAAACTCCTTTTTTGTTTTTTCAAAATTTTTTACAGTAAGATTAGCTCTCTCCACTATAGCTTGCCCTTGTGGATTATATGGAATCCCTGTTTTATGAATAATATGGAAATCTGCACCAAAATTTTTCAAAGGATCCGCTGGTATATGCTGGACCATTATCAGTTTTTAACGGATTTGGAACTCCCATGCAAGCATAAGCTTGTAAACAATGATTTTTTTTTTACATCTTTTACATTTTAACCACTATGTGCAGATGCAAAAATCATACCAGAAAAGGTATCTATAGACACATGAACAAACTGTAGCTTCCCAAATGATGAGACATGACTCACATCCATTTGCCAAATATCATTTGCTTTAAGACCTTGGGGATTCACTCCCAAATTTGGGGATGAAATTAATTGAGCACATTGAGGGCATTGAGTAACAATTTGCACATCACAGTGAAACTTCAAAAAATTTGAATCTCTTAATTGTGCAGAACAATTAGAAATTTTTATAACTTTTACTTCATTCCCGAAAATAACAGCAGCTCTCCCACTGGATGATCCATCAGTGAAATCCACTTGAGCACCATCCAAAGGGTGAGAGGAAACAACCTTTGGAAAGACTACTGGATGGGTTTTAAAAATTGACACAACTTATCTGGATAATGATTATCAAAATAACAACTGGTAATGCATCTAATTAAGGCCCAATCAGCAAAACCTTGGGATAAAATTTGAAGCTGTTCCTTATTATAGGGTGTAATAACATTTGCAAGCTTGTTTTATATGCCTTAAACAGTAAGGATACCACTGCCTGTGGATAAGACAATACAATTCACGGAAGCAAATTTTCAATTATCAAGTTTGCCTAAAAGGCTTGCTATGTAATAGGCCAAGTATCAATACTCTGTCATGACCAATTTGATAGTTGATTGAAACAAGGAACAAATGTTTTATCAGGTTCTTAAGATATTCTTTTCAAAATACTTTCATGATTCTATCCAATAATACTTTATCAACACACCAACAGCTTTAGAGTAGGATGTTAAAACTTCACTAGGAAATGAAAAAAGGTGATTCTACATTAATGCTCTTTGCCAAGGAATGGCTGTGAACACATAACATAAACTGCTCACAGTAGCTTTCTCTACTATCTGTAAAGTTATTTGTCTTTTTGCCAGTTAATTTGCATGACACCTTGAGAACAGAGGTTTAAGTCTTCCTGTGGTAAGCTTAGGGCAATGCCCTAGCCAATAAATGTTTTACAATTATCAGGATGCAAAGCAAAAAACAACCTTCTGAATCCATAATACTTTTTGTATGGAGTAGGCAGGCCAGATTTTAATGCCTTCATAAGTTCTCCATAGCCTTGTTAACCTTTCATAGATCTTAAGTTTGAACTGTATTCTAAACCACACCTGGATAGATAGGTCAATAATGCTGTTTTTGGCCTGAAACTTCCTAGGTGGGAATTGCAAGACAAAAGCAGTGCCTCACAAGCCTCCACTGAGGCAGCTCTGAACTTTTCATTTACTCAAATGTAAACTATTTTCTAACCTGAGCCTATTGTCTGAGACCAAGCCCAGTCTGTTCTGCCGTGCAGTACCCTGCATCCAGACACCATTGTATGAGGGTTGAACAACAAAAGGAACCTGAAATTTGAGGGTTCCTGGAAAAATTCTACTAGCTGATTTTAGTAGTCATATCTACAAATTTTTGAAACAGTTCAAAAGTAGTCTGTTTGATACCAAATAAATTCCCATTGAGATCTCCTTTTCAATCTTTAGGAGTTAAATTTTGCTTTTACCACTGTATACAACAAAGTTTGTGAAAAAGTGGCAACAGGCCTATACCGGCCACAGCTGTTTTTAACTTTTATCATTTTTTTTTTTTTTTTTTTGTGGTTAGAAAAGCTGGTTTAATGGAATTTCAACGTGTTGAAGAAAGACAGCCACATTAATCACAAAGCAGATCCCGATACTTTTCTCCGTTAACCTATCTTTTTTTTTTTTTATAATATTTATTTATCAGTTCCAAAACTGTATAGAAGGGACAACTTTGAAGTCGCTATAACTTTTTTTTTTTTATGATCTAAATTCTTTTTTTTTTGTTATTTTTATTTTCTATATTCTATGTTTACATTTCAAAGGCTTTCCCCTTTCCCAGTTCCCACCCACCATAGTTCCCATAGTTCTTCTCCCCCCCAACTATTCCCCAATCATTCCCCCTCCCCCCTCGGTTTCTTTACTAAACTGGATGCAATCTTTACATGCCCAGGGTCCTCTCCTTTCTTCTTCTTGGGAATCATTTGACTTGCTATTTGTGTCTTGAGTATTTAGTGCTTCTGGGCTCATTAATATCCACTTATCAGTGATTGCATTTCATGTGCATTCTTTTGTGATTGGGTTAGCTTACTCAGGATGATATTTTCCAGGTCTAGCCATTTACCTACAAATTGCATGAATTCATTATTTTTAATTGCTGAGTAGTATTCCATTGTATAAATATACCACATTTTCTGTATCCATTCCTCCTTTGAGGGATATTTGGGCTCCTTCCAATTTCTGGCTATTATAAACAAGGCTGCTATAAACATAGTGGAGCATGTGTCTTTATTGCATGTAGGGGAATCCTCTGGGTATATGCCCAGGAGTGGTATGCCAGGGTCCTCTGGAAGTGCCATGCCCAATTTTCTGAGGAACCGCCAAACTGATTTCCAGAGTGGTTTTACCATTTTGCAATCCCACCAACAGTGGAGGAGTGTTCCTCTTTCTCCACATCCTCGCCAGCACTTGTTGTCTCTTGAGTTTTTAATCTTAGCCATTCTGACTGGTGTGAGGTGGAATCTCAGGGTTGTTTTGATTTGCATTTCCCTGATGACTAATGATGTTGAACATCTCTTAAGGTGTTTCTCGGCCATCCGAATTTCTTCTGGTGAAAATTCTTTGTTTAGCTCTGTGCCCCATTTTTTGATAGGGTTATTTGGTTCTTTGGGGTCTAACTTCTTGAGTTCTTTGTATATATTGGATATTAGCCCTCTGTCGGATGTGGGGTTGGTAAAGATCTTTTCCCACTTTGTTGGTTGCCGTTTTGTCCTTCGGACAGTGTCCTTTGCTTTGCAGAAACTTTGTAATTTTATGAGGTCCCATTTGTCGATTCTTGATCTTAGTGCGTACGCTATTGGTGTTCTGTTCAGGAACTTTTCCCCTGTGCCCAAGTCCTCCAGGGTCTTCCCAAGTTTCTTTTCTAATAGTTTCAGTGTGTCTGGTTTTATGTGGAGGTCCTTGATCCACTTGGAGTTGATCTTAGAGCAAAGAGATAAGAGTGGGTCAATTCGCATTCTTCTGCATGTTGACCTCCAGTTGAACCAGCACCATTTGTTGAAAAGGCTATCTTTATTCCATCAGATGGTTGTGGCTCCTTTATCAAAGATCAAGTGACCATAAGTCTGTGGGTTAATTTCAGGGTCTTCAATCCTGTTCCATTGATCTGTTTGCCTGTTGCTATACCAATACCATGCAGTTTTTAACACAATTGCTCTGTAGTACTGCTTGAAGTCAGGGATATTGATTCCCCCAGAAGTCCTTTTATTGTTGAGAATAGTTTTAGCTATCCTGGGTTTTTTGTTGCTCCAGATGAATTTGAGAATTGCTCTTTCTAGATCTATGAAGAATTGAGTTGGGATACTTTTATCATTCTTGAAATCATCTTAATTACAAAATATGAGTGAGTTAAGAATTGTAAGCCTTCGATCAGACTGCAAACTGCAGTCAATAGTACACTGGCAGTTGTTAAGCATAATTCCTAACTTTCTCTTGCAATATTAGAGCAACTACAACTTTGGAAATCAAAACCCAATTTTCAAATGCATTACTTTCACACTATAAAGTTTGCCTGCAAGTTCTTATGTTTGAATGCAAGACAGTACAGCTTATAATACCTCATTAAAGAGACATTGTTTTAAATCTTATCCCTTATAAGTCTAATTTTTAGGATAAGAATTACACAAAACCAAAAATCATGCCAATTTAGAAGTATCTTTAGAGGCCTGTTTTTTCCTGGGTTGAGTCATGCCACGTGTTGTCGTTTAAGATAACCCCAACCCTGAGTTTCCAGTTTTAAACTAACTTTTTGTTACCAATGTAATAATTTTTAATCATGTCCAATAACTTTTACGCCAATACTCTATAGTCAAGACATGCACAACATATTTATACCTTTAAGACCAATCAGAAACAAAATGAAGTGACTACACTACTCTTATAAATTTAAACCAAATAATTTTTTTTTCTAGTTGTAATTTCAAGAGACAAAGCACTTTGTACCCAATAGGAGAAATTACCATCAGCCTACTTGCCCTAGAACTTGAGAAGCTGCTGACCCTTACATAGAGAGGGAAGAGCACTTTAACCAGTACTAAGAATATCTTCATTAGGGTCCATAGAGGAAACAGGATGTCTCCATGTTTCCCCTTGTCCCCAGGAGAGTGTTGAAATCCATTTTCCTTCTCTTTCTCTCTCATGTTTTCAAATTCGTGTTTTTATTTTTATTTTACTCTTTTTATTTTATTTTATTCCCTATTCCTCTTGCCTGATGCAGTTCTAGATTGTGGACAATTTGCCTAATAAAATTCGTCATCCCAATTTGCTGTCACACCCTAGCTATTTTAACCTTAATCCTAGTACCCTGTTGCTTATCAAATCTACCCGTTGATCCACCCATTTTAAGGTGGAACTTGTCATTCCCATGGTGCCATCCTGTACTTACCTTGTTTGATGCAATTCCTACTTTCACTCTGTTTCTTGCACCATATATTCCCCAATACGTTCCTCTCCTTTTGCCAGCCAGCTTTCCTTGGAACAATCCCGTCAGGTGCTCCTCTCTTTCCCCATCTCGGTGGGACCTCCATTTGACAGCCTCTGCGCTGCCACAGTACCAAGTATCGGGCGTAGGCCTGGGGGATTGACATAAAACACAGACACGGATCACAATGTAAGAAGAATACCAAAACTTTCCTGAGAGACCAGCAATATATATACTAGAGGTCAGGGAAATGAACAGGAGAAAACAGTTATAACCATAGGTCAGGCACCTGGGAAGTCCTGGGTGGGAAGGCAGGAATCAAGCTAAGCCACGGGATCACTGGGTGTTTTGCTCTCAAGAAACCTGTGCAAACAGCTCAGCTGGGGGCATTGAGCCAAGCTCACAATTCCCAACACATTTCCTGGCAAAGGGAAACAAAACTATTCCCAGCCCTGTAAGAGTAGAATTAATTATTCTACTTATTTTTGACACAAAGTCTCATGTCTTAACTTACTATGTAATAAAGGATGGCCTTAAGCTTCTGATCCCCCTGCCTCTAACACTTAGCTCCTAGGACTGTATCACACGCATTTCTTGAACACCGTAATTTCACGCAGCCAAGCTGCACCAGGCGGAAGCTGTGTGATATTTACTGGGAAAAGCCTTGTTTGGCAGGGCTGTTCAAGGTGAATGCCGCTGTGGGCCTCCTTGGCTGCAGATAGGGCTGAGCTGAAATTTCTCATGGCAAGCTGTGTGACCCTTGTTTCTGATCTGTTCTTTTACTTACAAGATGTCCCTGCCAGCCGGAGGTGCGAGCATCCAGGCGTGATGGTTCACTAGAGTTTATTCTTTGAGCTACAGCACTGGCCATGATTTATCTTCTAGAGATCCATTGCTTTGCTTTTAATCAGCTGTACAGTTATTACCTAGATACATTAAAGAATTAACCTCCCAACAATATCTATTATTTGTATGGTTAGGTGGCTTTGGCACTCTGACTTGGAAACCATCAGTTAAGTAAAGTTTCAAAGTGAGCTTGAGGGAGTTTCACAAGAAAAAAGCAAGACATTAAAAAGAGACTGAACATGAACAAAGGGACCCCAGGGCTATAATGTAGTGTTCTCAAGAACTCTTGAATTACTAATTTATCATTGACCACAGCTACTCTGATCAAGGGACGTAATGCTTTGTAGGTGTTCTCTGAAGTTCATACCTGATTGATTTTGTATTTCCTTACGTCAGATGTTCATGGTAACCATTCTTTGTAAACGCTTCACTAGATACATTTTTTCTTCAGTAATGTAATACCAACTTATGAGTATAAGAATTCCTGCCTCAGAACAGTAAAGTGCATTCAGACGCATTCAGATCTTGTGTGTGTCTGTCATTCGCCGGACCTGTACCTTCCTGCATACCAAAGACCCTTATTCCCCATGGGTGTGTGTGTTCCGACTGAGTCGGTCCGTGGCAGGACTGTAAGCATGCATTGTGCAACTTGGTTCAGTGCTGAGGACCTGTGTGGGCCAGGTACTCTGCCAACTGAGCTATACCAGCTTCTAATGTTCTATTATTTTTTGAGACAGAGTTTCACTATGTAACCTAGGCTGGCCTCAAATTCAGTCTTCCGGCCTCAACTGATCTTGAGTACTGGGATACAGGCAGGCACTATCAATTTCTGTAGGTCAATTCTAATAGGCCACATACAATGGTTTACCTCTTAAGAACTGAGCTACCTGCGGGGCGTTGGTGGTGCACGCCTTTAATCCCAGCACTTTGGGAGGCAGAGGCAGGCAGATTTCTGAGTTCGAGGCCAGCCTGGTCTACAGAGTGAGTTCCAGGACAGCCAGGGCTACACAGAGAAACCCTGTCTTGAAAAACAAACAAACAAACAAAACAACAACAACAACAAAAAGAACTGAGCTACCTGGAATGCTGAATATCGTCACCCCAACCTTCAACTGCATGTGTATTAAGTCTTCACGAACCAGTTTTCAGAAGTGGCTACTTAATTTGTTAATAGGTCGTGGAGTTGGTGCTGTATATAGAAGGTGTGGTAAGGCTGAGTTTGGTGGGTTTGTAGAGGGCTGGTTCACCCTGTAGCAGGTTTTCCTGTGCTATCAGTCACTTGGTGGGTATGGCAAAGGGATCTGGCTGGAGTCAGCTCTGATGGAGTCTGTCAGGTCAATTGTGAGCAGGAACAAGAGACGAGGCATCTTTGGGTGGGCAGGAGAAACTGTTGACCATGGAATCTAGAAGAGTCCCCATGTGAAGTCTAGAGGGGCTGAAGGTCTGGAGAGCTATCAGTGGGGTGGAAGCGCTAATACTGTGGGATTAGCAGTTGGCTAGCTGCCAACTCTGGGATCTGCCTGTCTCAGCTGCCAGAGTGATGAGATTAAAGGTGTGCATCCTCTACCACACCCAGTTAGCTCCTTTGAGAGTTCAAGGTTGGCCTGGGCTTTGAGAGATTCTTGTCTCAAAAGAAGTCTGGTGTGGCTGCACTTATCTCATCAAAGGCAGAGAGAAGGTCTCAGAGCTTGAGACCAGTTTGCCCCAGGTCAGTAAGGGCTACAGAGTAAGACACTGTCTTAAAAAAAAAAAGTAGCCAGGCAGCGGTGGTGGCCCTCTTGAGAGGATCTCTGAGTTTGAGGCCAGACTGGTCTACAGAGTGTGTTTCAGGACACCCAGAGCTACACAGAGAAACCTTGTCTTGACCCCCATCCCCAAGAATATATGACAACACATTTT
Source organism: Apodemus agrarius (assembly GCA_964023405.1). NCBI lineage: Eukaryota > Metazoa > Chordata > Mammalia > Rodentia > Muridae > Apodemus > Apodemus agrarius. Next base: position 38,054,594 of record OZ030009.1, read on the forward strand.
TCCAGAAAACAATTGGACTGGGGGCCTGAGTGGGGCTGGGAGTGGCAGGCGGGTGTTGGTGCCCAGTGCAGCAGTTCTGCTGTGCAGAATTGGCGAGTGGAGCATCGAGATGGTTTTCTAATTTAGTTTTTTTTTCCTTCAAGATTTGTGAAAGATCAGAGGCAGACACCAAGGGACTGAGGAGGGAGCTTGGAGGTTACTGTGGGCATAGGAAATTCTCAGAGTGTGAGGCGGGAGTTCTAGAGAGCAGAGCAGGATCACTTGAGAGGACAAAGAAAGGCTGTCTAGGACCCTACCCCTGCAGCTAGCACTCCCAATTTTGATCATTCGCATTCATTCCCCAAAAGATTCCTGTGTGTGTTCTGGGTGCCCAGGGGTCTTGGTGTGGGAACTACAATGGTCAACTGTATTTTTTTTTTCAAGACAGGGTTTCTCTGTGTAGTCCTGGCTGTCCTGGAACTCACTCTGTAGACTAGGCTGGCCTCGAACTCAGAAATCTGCCTGCCTCTGCCTCCCAAGTGCTGGGATTAAGGGCATGCGCCACCACGCTCCATCTGGATTTTAGTTCCAGGGTTAACACAGCGGGAGGACCTGAGTCTGAGAGAGGAGTTTAACCTCCCTCTGGTTGCCTTGGGCAGAGCAGGATGAATGGGAGACTGGGGAGAGAGGGAGGAGGCCGGTGATGTCTGGACAGCCATGCGGATTGTCCTCTCCCCTGCTGCTGCACCTGGCAATTTCCCAGGTCTTCCTGGGGTCTGGAGAACCTCTGTGCCCTTTGCCTTTAAGAGCTCCATTGTAAAAGGCATTCAAGGCTGCTCTGTGAGCAGTGCTTTTCTCCAGCAAGTTGCTAGCTTAGTACAGACCTTTTTCCTGCTGAGTGGTGTTTGGGTTTATCTGTCCCTTCCCCCTACACCCTTTTCCCTCCATCCCCCGACTGTGAGCTGGGTGGGCAAACCTCCCCCTACAGTATCTAAGAAACACATCATCTACACCAGAGTCTCCTGCTGTTCTCACTAGCAGGTCTTGGAGAGCATTTTATGTCAAGCCTGAGCCACCAGAATCTTCTCTGGTCCCAATTTACGAATGCACAGTGTAAGTCAGTCTGCTACTGAAGGATCCTAGCTTATTTGCTTCCCAACAATGCCTAAGATTGCAGCTTTTTTCGGTAGATGAGTTCATCTCCCTTGAGCTCAGCGTGTGTCTTGGACTGGAGGATCTGGTTCACGGTAGGGCACTGGCCCAGCATGCAGGACACCCGGGGGTCCATCCTCAGCACCACATACAGCTGGCTGTGGTGACCTTGCTTGTAATCCCACTCCTTTGGGACGGAGGCAGGGTCACCTCACACCTGTAGTTCTCTTTTCTCAGCCTTCCTAGGGTTGGAGTCAGAGACAGGGGCGCCTTACTGCACCAGGCCTCACCTATCTTCGTTGTTCCTGGTTCCTGAATTTGAGTCATAGTTAGAAAGTGCTTTCTAATTTTTTTTTTTCGAGACAGGGTTTCTCTGTGTAGCCCTGGCTGTCCTGGAACTCACTCTGTAGAACACGCTGGCCTCGAACTCAGAAATCTGCCTGCCTCTGCCTCCCAAGTGCTGGGATTACAGGCGTGCGCCACCACTGCCCGGCCACTTATTTATTTTTTAAGATTTATTTTATGTAAGGTTTTATTATATGTAAGTACACTCTAGCTGTCTTCAGACACACCAGAAGAGGGCGTCAGATCTCATTATGGATGGTTGTGAGCCACCCCTAATTCTTATTTAGAGGAATTCACTCCTTCCTCCTAGTACTTAAATAACTGTGCATATTATAATTACTATTTTTAACTTTGGTTTTTCAAATTATAAATAGTTTGGAGAATAATACAGTTTCACAAGGAAGACTGATATTTTAAACACACAAGCACACATACATTATCTGAACTCTACTGTCTTAAATGAAAAGCTTGCCAAACTAGCACTAGGCCCATTCTGTTTGGAGGAACCACGGAATCAGAACTTCAGGAAGTCCTGGAACCCCATAGTATCTCGTATCTAGTTCTGCGATGCTCCCAGCGGCCATCTCCGTTTGATGGTGGAAACTAGCTGGCAGGCAAAGGCTCCAGGCTGGCCCCTGGGCTGAATGAAACACAGACTAGCTATATCCTTGAAGACTGAATTACAGGATACCCAGAACTCTTGAAGCCCTACATGCCCTGGTGGGACCTTTTGTGTTTACAACTGTCTTTACCCTTGCTGTGTATTTCTGTTCAGCTTTCTCTGTTCTGCAGATAGATTCTTTAACTACTGTGCGGCAGACTCACAGCATGACTTCGGATTCCATCTTGGTCAGATTTCTGCTCTGTCACAGACCAGGTCCCGAGGTGTAATGCTTAATAACTATTCCCCAGGGTTCCCAGATGGGTCCACCTGTGGACTGGCAGGCAGGTGTATTGGTTTGAGGCCCATCCACGGAAGCGTCGGCCTTACTGGCTTTCAGATGCATGTTCTTTTGCAGTTTGCAGATTATAACTTTGGCTATTGGTCAACCAGTATTCTCTAAGCAACATATCCTAAAGTTTGGTTTTGCTCCAGTAATTTTTTTTTAAATACTTATTTTTACGTGTATGAGGGTTTTGCTTGCACGTATGCATGGGTACTTCCACCATGCAGGTCAGAAGAGGGCGCTAGATCCTCTGGAACCGGAGTTTCAGACAGTTGTGAGGTGCGGTGTGTGTGTGTGTGTGTGTGTGTGTGTGTGTGTGTAAGAGGGGAGTGGGAGGATGTTGGGAACTGAAACAAGTCCTTAGCAAGATCGACAAGTGGTCTTAGCAGCTGAGTCATCTCTTCAGCCCCCACCCCCACTCCTTTGTTTTTTCCAGTCAGGGTCTCACTGTGTAGATCACGCTGGCCTGGAACACAGAAAGATGCCTGTCTCTGTCTCTGCCTCTGCCTCCCAGAGTGCTGGGTTTAAAGGCATGTACCATGCGTTCAGTCTTTATTATTATTTTTGTTGTTGTTATTGTTATTATTTAATTTCCACTTCTATCTACCTACCAGTCATCTTACTCCAGAATTCTGCCTGTCTGTAAGCCATCAGTCCCCTCTGACTCATTGATTTTGAAGCTACAGTGCAGCCAAGCGGCCACATTTCTGCTGCTCTCTCCTGCAGACAGGGTACCTGTCCAGGCTCAGCCACAGCAGCCTCTGCAGACCGTCCGCTCACTCCCAGACCTTGTCTCCCTTGACTCAGCCCTCTGCCCTTCTGTGGAAACCTGGAGATAGAGACCCCAGATTCCTGTGCACACACACCCGCCACCTCCCTCCTACCTGGAGATTTGTTTCCTGTTTATCCAGCCTCAGTTTCCCAGTGGCTACAAACCAGCAAACTTGTGCAATCGTGTACTCTCGGTTGTCATCTAGGCCTGCACTCTGCAACTCTGCCATGTCTATTAATGAGTCCATTACGTTTTAAATAAAATGTAATCGGGGCTTTAATGCTTTAATGTGAATGCTTCATGGATTATTATGATGAATTTTAGTGAAATTTGAGGGAAATGATCAGGGGTTTTAGGATGGGTTGGGAATATGTTACCATTTAAGTTAATGGAATATAGTCTCCTTTTGTCCAAAAATTCATGATCCAGCATATTAGCTGTGGATAATGAGGGATAATTATTATCTTTTCTTTTTATAGTTGTTGCAATTATTGTAAAACCCAAGCATAACATTTCCCTGGTCTTTTACCCCTACTTTAGAGAGTCTTGTTATGAGTTCTTTTTTGTTTCAGTTGTGTTTTGGAGCCTGAGTGTCCTCTGAGGGCCCATGTGTTGAACACTGAGGCTCCCAGCTGAGGTGACAGCGGAGGGGATGGAGCCACTGGGGCCCAGGAGAAGGAGCTGGACCTTTGAGGGCATGCCCCAGTGCCACCTCTCCTTTCCATTCTGAGTTTCCTCTGCTGAATGCTGCCATGTTGTATTGCTAACCCCAAGACCAAACACAATGGGGCTGATGCCACCAAACTGTGAACCAGCCCAGTACATATTTCACTGTTTTTGTTTTGTTGGTTTTTGTTTTGTTTGACATGGTCTCCTGTAGACCAGGCTGGCCTCATGGCCTTGAATATTTTTTTAAGATTTATTTATTTTATGTACAGTACACTGTAGCTGTCTTCAGACACACCAGAAGAGGGCATCAGATCTTATTACAGATGATTGTGAACCTCTGGAAGAGCAGCCAGTGCTCTTACCCACTGAGTCAACTCTCCAGCCTCAGCCTTAAGCTTTTAATTCTTGGTCCTACTGTGTCTACTTCCCAAGTGTGGGATATAATTGTGCATCACCAAAGGCAGCAGCATGTCATCATTTTAAGTTACCTAGGAGTTTTGTTACAGTGAACGAAGTGAACATGGTGGTCTTATCAACACCATGGATGAATATCAGAGCGAGAACAGCAAGTGGAACAAGAAGGCTCCAGAAACCCATATATAACTTAGCGTAATACCTATGAGGCTCAAATTCAAACTGGTCCAGCCAATTTTACCTGAATCTCTTGAATTTCAGAAATAAATTAAAATCAGGAGTTACGGGGGGCCAGAGAGATGGCTCAGTGGTCCAGAGCCCTGGTCGCTCTTCCTGAGGTCCCAAGCTCCATCCCCAGCACCCAGAAGGTGGCCCAGAACCATCTGCACTCCAGTTCTAGGGAATTCCACACCTTCTGCCCTCTGCATGCACATACCATACTGACATACACGCGGGAAGAATGCCCATCTATGTAAAAATAAACTTTAAAATAGAAAAAAAACAAAAGACAAAACAACCAAACCAAACAAAAACATATGCCTGCACTGGGAAAGGCAGAGGCAGGTGTAGCTTCGTGAGCCTGGTCTATAGAGCAAGTTCCAGGACAACCAAGTCTACACAGAGATACCGTGTCTCAAAAAAAAAAAAAAAACTTAAAAAATTACTTTGAAAACAAATACACAAACAAACTCGAAATATGCTTGTGTAATTAACATAAAAAGGCAAAAATACTCAGTGCTCAGTGAAGTTCTGATGGCATCTAAGGGCGGGGCAGCATGGTGTGTGGTTCTAGAGATGAATTTCCAAGCATTTGACTTTGTCTGCCCCGTTGATTGATGAGTGCTAGAGGCCCACTGGTACTGTCTTATAAAGAACATAAGGTTAACTGAGAAGACTATTCCTTTGAATGGGGTTTATCCATGCAAGGCCCAGAACTCTCCAATGGATCACCTCCCCTAGAGTGTGAATCCAACCCCTCAGTCCTCCCACCTGAGCTGATGGCAGGACGCTGACCAGAGATGATGCTAAGCTTTGGAATCCAATAAGCCCTGGAACGGCATGTTTACTTACATGACTTTGCTGATGCTTCCAATGCACAAAAATTAGTAATGATAATAATAATGTTAATATAATTATATAAAATATAGAAAATATATGTTATATATCATATATAAACACATAAATTATAAATATAATATAAACATAATTAATATTAATATTTGTTTCAGGGTTGTTCTTGGGTTGGTTTTGTTTTTGAGACAGGGTCTTTCTAGGCCGACCTGGACTTGAGATCCTCCTGTTTCAGTTCCTGAATTCTGATATGTTAGGCATGTGCTATCATGCCTAAGGCAGTCACTTATGAAACATAAAACATCTCTAACACTCTTTTATTTGACAATGAACCACCTCCCTAAAGAGCGTTGTGCTTGAGTTAGAGATAAGAAACCAGAGAATCTGGAAGGTGGGAGGGTATAGGCCTCATCCTCCTACAGAGATAGTAGATTTGCTCCTGACACTGAAGCCCATACTGCCAAGGCTGTCAGTACAGATAAAGAAACAAAACCAACCAACCAACCAACCAACCAACCAACCAACCAAACACCAGCTCAGAGAGAGATTCCCTGGGCACTGCAAAGACCCAGAGGCAGCAGAAGAGACAGAAACTGTACTTCTGTAAATGTGTTTCCATAACCCGGAAGAAGCACACCTGTGGCCCCAACTGTAATCACTTAGCAAATTTGTTGGGCTCAGGGACTTCCTCATCCACTAAATTTGACAGTTCTTCCCAAATTGGGCTCAGTTTTTACCTCACTTCATACCGTTCCATCATGGCAGGCATCCAGTGAATTTAGGCTTCCCAGTACAAGATAGTAGTAGAATTGCTTTAGGAGCCAACTGATAAGGAAGAGAAATTAGACTTCAGGGCCCAGCTTTCAGCTCTGGCTAGAACTATAGCCCCAGACACTCCTTCTGACTTTAGAAGAAGCCTGAATTAAGACTTCAGGGTCATTTGGCTCTCTGGGGTCTAACTTCTTGAGTTCTTTGTATATCTTGGATATTAGCCCTCTGTCGGATATAGGGTTGGTGAAGATCTTTTCCCAATTTGTTGGTTGCTGTTTTGTCCTATTGACTGTGTCTTTTGCCTTACAGAAACTTTGTAATTTTATGAGGTCCCATTGGTCAATTAATCTTAGTGCATAAGCTATTGGTATTCTCTTCAGGAAAATTTCCCCTGTACCCATGTGCTCAAGGCTCTTCCCCAGTTTCTTTTCTATTAGTTTCAGTGTGTCTGGTTTTATGTGGAGGTCCTTGATCCACTTGGATTTGAGCTTAGTACAAGGAGATAAGGATGTATCGATTCGCATTCTTCTGCATGCTGTCCTCCAGTCGACCTAGTACCATTTGTTGAAAAGGCTATCTTTTCCCACTGGATGGTTGTAGCTCCTTTGTCAAAGAGCAAGTGACCAGAAGTGTGTGGGTTCATTTCTGGGTCTTCAATTCTATTCCATTGATCTACCTGCCTGTCACTGTACCAGTACCATGCAGTTTTTAACACTCTTGCTCTGGAAGCACCCCACAAACCGTAGGAACACAGATCTCTGTCAGACGGGGATAGTTTATTGAACTCACATCCTAAGATTGACCCATCAGGGATATAGCTCATTTTAATCCCTGAAGGTATGACCCAGACCATTGATCAGGTACACCTTATAAAGGGGAAAAAACCCATAACCAAAAATGAATACATAGGCAGATGCTGGACACATTGCCTCATGGGCAGCCATTTTAGACATAACAGTTCATATTGGCCTTTAATTTGATGGGTCCTCAGTGAAGTTTATGATTATAGAAGTTCTTAACATTAAAAATCCTCATAATATACTGAACATAACAGGGTATGTAGTCAGCATGACCCTGCTCTGAGTAAAGTTATTTTTCTGTGTAAATGAGTGGCAGGCATGTTATAGCTATACAGGGGGTGCGAGGTAGGCTTTAACAATTAAGCCTATTGTATTCTTTGATGTCTACCTGCTTTGTTCTTAGAGAAGAGTGGGATGAGAGCTAGGTCAGGATTTGGTCTGCACTGACTGCCTCAATAGCAGAAATATGGTTTAATTTTGGGGATCTTTGGACTTTGGTGATGGCTTTCCCTCCTATGAGTATTCTCAACTTCTTTGTGTTGTTGTCATTGTTTGTTTGCTGTTGTTGTTTTTCAAGACAGGGTTTCTCTGTGTAGCCTGGTTATGCTGGTATTCCCTCTGCAGACCAGGCTGACCTCTCAGAGATCTGCCTGCCTCTGCCTCCCAAGTGCTGTGATTAAAGATTGCACCGCCATGCCTATCTTATACATTCTCACTTTAATAAACTGGTGGTTGTTGTGTTGGGATCATCCAGCTAGACAATTGTGTACTATCTGTCCTTGTCCCCCACTGACTAACCACTGGCTAGAAGAGGAGCTCTGTGCGGTCTCCAATACTTCCAGGTCAATGGAACTGGCAAGTAGCTGTTTCACCAGAGGCTTAGTCTCATGTCCTGCCTTTCTAGAGCAGACAGCAGTGAGCTATAGCACACGTTTCCCTGGCTTAGCACATTTTCTCCTCCAGGAAGGCCTCTGCTATCCCTTTGGCTTTGATGTGTTTGATAAGCTGTTGCCTCAGGCTAATTAGCCAGCCTGGGTCATAGCCGGTCTGTACCTGGCTCATTTGAGAATGTTATGGTCTTGGGCTCTAAAGAGTAGAGGGTAGAAAGGAAGAGTTCAGCTCCAGGCTGGGGCACTTAGTTCCAAGAACAGGCAAAGACGCTACTAGGGGTGCCTTAAGGTCTAAACCGTCTGCCCATTCTATACTTTGTAGATAGAGCATTAGTCTTCTGAAGAGAACTGGAGTCACGATTACTAACTGGTCCAGATCAAGGGATGATGCATACTCATACCTGCTCTGTGAAACAAATGAACTAATATTCACAGGTTAATTTAGGCAGAGCCACAGACTGATCTTGGGAATCTGCTCTTCCCAAGTACAGGAATTGTGGTCCTTGTGTGTATCTCCATATGCAGTTCAATGCTGTGCTGTGCCTCAAACTCAGGGCTTTGAGCATTCGAGGTGAGCACTCTAGTGTTGGCTTACTACACACTACTTACTAGTATGTAACTGAGCTAACTTCAGACATGTGCAACCAGTTTACTCTAGACAGTCAGCCAGGGCAGCAGACATACCTGAGAGTTGTTGAGTTGGTTCCCCAAGATCAAAAAAACTGGAGTGGGTGTGGTCTCCACTGCATGTCCCTCACTTGTACTGCAGCTCATGCATCTTGGAAGCAGGGCATTATGGGGTGTAATCTATCTATGTATCTATGTATCTATGTATCTATGTATCTATGTATCTATGTATCTATGTATCTATCTATGTATCTATGTATCTATCTATCTATCTATCTATCTATGTATCTATGTATCTATCTATCTACCATTTATCTATTTTTATTTACTTAAGGAAGGTTCTTTTAGAGACAGGGTTTCTCTGTATAGCCCTGGCTGTCCTGAAACAGGGCCAGCCTGACCTCAAACTCAAAGCTTCTCCTGCCTCTGCCTCCCAAAATATTGGGATTAAAGGTATGTGCAACCACCACCTAGCCGAGCTATTTACTTTTAATTGTGAGTATACGAATGTCTCTGTGTGGATATATGTTTGTGTGAGTGCTGGAGTGCAGAACAGGGTGTTGGACTCAATCCCCTGGAGCTGGAATTATAGGTAGTTGTGAGTTTCCCAGTGTCAGAGCTGACTGAGTATTCAGCTTGGATCCTCCAGAGTAGCATGTGTTCTTAACTGCAGAGCCCCTAACCTGGGGTTTGAACCGTGAACTTAACCTGTTTGCTAGGCCAGCAGAAGGCACTGGAAACTGTCATGGGGTATCCATCAGAGAAGACTGCTCAGAGTGTGTGTGGGGCTATTACATTTCCCAATGGGCTTAGTGATGAGTCAAATCATGAACACATCCTACTTTAAAGAGGTGTATTTGGTCTTAAGGACCATTAATTTTACTGAATAGATACATAATTGGCAATGTAGTTTAAGAGGCAGGGTCCCACCATTAATCCCATCTTATTGACAATTAACGGCCCAGTCAGTGCTGACAGTGGAGTAGTTTAATCAGAGGAGCCGAAATAACAGGCACAGTGCCAGCTCTCTGACGTTTTGCTGCTTCCTCTGAAGGAGGTTTTCCCTAACCATGGCAGGATTTTTTTTCTAATTACTCCTGACCAATGAATAAAGGAACAGGGTTTTGTTTTGTTTGTTTGTTTGTTTGGTGTTTGTTTTTTTTTTTGGATTTTTTTCCCTCCGAGACAGGATTTGTCTGTGTAGCCCTGGGTGTCCTAGAACTCACTCTGTAGACCAGGCTGGCCTCAAACTCAGAAATCTGCCTGCCTCTGCCTTCCAAGTGCTGGGATTAAAGGCGTGCGCCATGCTGCCACCACCACTGCCACCGCTGCCGCCGCCGCAGCCCCCACCACCCGGCTGCAGACCTTTTCTTTACGAAATACTGCAGAGGTGAATGAATGAAAGCCAGCCCTTACAGGATAGGACCCTGTATTGTGTGTAGTTTTGCTCAAGGAAGTGACTCCACGACCCACCACCTACCAGCTTCCCTTGGAGAAAAGACAAACACATAGTGTTGATTGTCAACTAGTCTTTTTGGTTCAATTGCTGGGCACTACTATCATGCACCTGTAAAACTTGACCTCCTTACTCTCAGGTTCCTACCTCCCACCTGCCATTACTTAGTTGGTCACTTGAATCTGGTCCCTGCTAAACATCTCTGACCACCTGCCTATACGAGTGGCCACAGCACACCACTCCTCCTGAAAACTCAGCTGACTGCCTGGTTCTTCCATATCCAAAGCATGGTAGAACTCCCTCTTACCTTCCTTGTGTCCCCATCTCCTCCTGGGACTTGGAAGTTCCTTTTCTATTTTCTGCCCAGCAAATGGCCCTGACTCCCCTGGCTTCAAACTTAGGGTACTTGTCTCCTACATGTTGATAAAGGCTACCACACATTCTCTTTACAGAAGATCACAATTTATTTGCAGTAGAAATTGTTACCAATCTAAGCACTGGCACAGTACTTGAAACAGGACGTCATAGACATGTGAATATAAGGATATCCACAGAGTCTTTGTAATCTTCAAAGTTAGTGGGAGATGTTTTAGAACTGTGCACATGTCCTTATGGCCTGACGGGTTCCTGTGCTGGCTAGGATTGCATGTGCCATGCTTTTATATGCACCTTTAGGTTATCCGATCGTCGGAATGACTTGTCGCATAACACACACTGGAAGGGCATAACTCCACTGTGCGTCCTCATGTGGCGGGAGAGCTCATCTGAGCGCTTGAATGTCCATGTGCATCCAGAGCTCTTGCATTTGTAGGGCCTCTTCCCTGGATCAGAGACAAAGAGATGCTCGTTACAGTAAGGGGAAGCTGGGCCATGAGTCCTGAGGGACACAGAGAACAAGATTTAACAAGATGGTCAGAGAGGGCACTGAAGTAAGAAAAGGAGGAGCTGGGCAGAAAGATGAGCTGGAGAGTGGAGAACTTCAAGGACAGGAAGAAAGAGAAAAACAGGAAAAGAGGAGGTAAGGAAAAGATGAACAAGAAAGCCAATGAGGGAGTGAGTGACAAGGGAGATGGTCCTAGAAGAGAGTCCCTAAAGAGGTCAATCAGAGGCTGAAATAAACTTAGGCAATGGTCCTATGTCCTCGGAGACTCAGGTGGTAGGATTTCTTGGACCTGGGTGTTCACGACCAATGAGACAACATGGTGAGAACTCATCTCTGAAAAGAAGAGACCAGAAACCTCCACAAGGGAACAAATTAATACACCATTATCCCATCATGCAGTGCAAAGGTCACCACAGAAGCCTGTGGCACAGTAGACACTGCCACTATAGCCTGGATTATCAGTAAAACCTCTGTATCCATCTTCAAACTTGCCACTCTTCCACAAAAATTTTCTGGGATGACAGAGCTCCAGGAAGTGGCAATAATCTCAAATGAGGGTCAACCTTTATAAAGGAAGATGTGTAGCCACTTTCCCCCCAACTGCCATGTACAGACAGATCCTCACTCACCAGTGTGTTGGCGTTCATGGACTTTGAGGTGGCAAGGTTTTGAAAAAGACTTTCCACATTCATCGCAGATGTGGGTCTTCCCTTTCTTTTTGGTCTGGTTCCTGAGGCCCTTCTTCCTCTTTGGGCGATTTCCTGGTAGCACAGGAAAGCTTGAGGAGCATGCTGAGGGCTGTCCTGGGTCCAGGTGTGAGTTTGAAAAGTTGATGATTCTGTCATCATAGGGCATCTGGCTACTATCAAGGGACATCATCAATCCTGTATTACTGGCCTGGTCCCCAAAGGGGGTTGTCATTGGCATGTAATGGAAGGTCTGCTCACCATTGGGGGTTGTTGTCTGTCCCCCATTGGTTAGATTACTATCCAGGGTTGGCCTATGGTATCTGTAGATGGTCTGATCATCATTGGGGATTGTCTTCTGACTTCCCCAGAGAGTCTGGACACCAGTTCTCTGAGCCCTGTAGTAAGATGCATTACTGCTGGGAATCATTGTCTGACTCTCATAGAAGGTCTGCTCTCCATTGTGGATTGTCCTTTGACCTCCATAGAGACTTTGGTTACCATCACAGGGTGTCATCGAGTTTCCATCAGAGGTTGGATCATCACTGGGAGTGGGCTTCTGACCTCTATGGAGAGCTTGATTGCCATGGAGGGGCATTTTCTGACACCCATAGACTGTCTGATCAACATTGGCAGTTGTCATCTGACTGCCATAGAAAGTTTGGTTACCCTTAGAGAGTGTCATCAGTGTCCCATGGGTGACGTCAGCAGTGGAGATTGTCATTTGACTTCTACAGAGAGACTGGTTAATATCAAAAGGTATTGTCTGACCCCCATAGAGAGTCTGGTTAGAATCATGTGGCATTTTTTGACCCCCATAGAGAGTTTGGGTATTATCAAAAGGCATTTTCTGACCCCCATAGAGAATCTGGTTAGAATCATGGGGCATTTGTTGACCCCCATAGAAAGTCTGGTTAGAATCAAGGGGCATTGTCTGACTCCCATAGAGAGTCTGGTTTGTCTCAAAAGGCATTGTCTGGCCTCCATAGAAAGTCTGGTTAGAATCATGGGGCAGTGGGTAACCCCTATGGAGAGTGTGGATTCCACTGGGAACTGCCATTTGATCATTATAGTAGATCTGATCACTATTTATCTTATCTCCATAGACATTCTGGTCACTGTAGGTTGTCATCTCATCCAAAATGTTTCTCTGGTCACCACTGCCAGTGGTCACCTGACTTGTATTGACATTCTGCTCCCTATTGAAGGTCATATTCTGATGCCCATGGTAAATCTGATCAGCATTGGAAGTCACCATCTGACCCCAATAGGAGGCTTGGTCATCCCCGGAAATGACTGGACAGTCTCCAAATGAGGTTTGGTCAGCATTGTAATTCACCGTGATGCCGTCATGAAGAGTAGCTACCTGATGATCATGAAGGGAGTTATTCTGGCTCTCTTCAATAGAAATGGTCCCCTTGTTTCCTGTGGCTGATGGCATCTGGTATCCAGTGAGTAAGGAGTTGGAGGGATCATTGACATCTGTCAGCTGTGAGCTTGCTGTGGAGATCATCTGGACAACAGGCACAGCTTCTTGTCCTAGAGGACCAGCCTCACCTGGTTCGGCAAGTGGTATATTAAGGGCTTTTGCAGGCTGTGCTGTTGAGACTGGCTGGGAGATAGTAGAAGAGTCAGAGGTCATCATTGTGGCACTACAGGAAGTCATGACTCTGGGCTGACTTGCACTGGCTGTCCTTTCTTTGCAGGGGCTGTGAGAGGCTCCAAAACCTGAAGCTAAGCTGGTGCTCCTAACCTGTCCTTCTGAGTCAGGAAGACTTGGAGAAACCCGAGTACCTCAGATGTTTGGAGGATGGAGATAAGCTTTTTGTGGAACTGGATTTTCAGTTGTAAACACCTAGGAAGAAAACCCAGAAGGTCAATGGACACCCCCTTATGTCCTGTTCCATACACTGCCTCTCACAGATGGCAAGCTAATACATCCCACCATCTTTTCCTATTCAAAAGGGGCTTTCTAGACATTTTAGAAGAAAACCAGTTAAATGAGTAAATTAGCTTTTGAAGGAATTATGTAACATTTCTACCAATGACTGTGGGACACAGGAGTCCTGGCTATTGCTTTTTTAAGGAGAAGCAGGTACTTGTAGAGCACACTCTACTGTATGGCTACAAATGCATTAAAAGCCTGGAAACACAAAACAGCAAGCTCCCATTATTTACAATTGGGGTCATATGAATAAAACAAACTCCAAGGTGTCCAGGAAGGAAATAAGATTAGAACAGATCTAATAGAGAAAAGTCAGATGTAATAAAAATCGATAGTTTTTTTGAAAAGATCAACAGACTTGGCGAATTTATTTGTAAATTGAAGGGGGAAGGAGGCTGGCAGGATGACAAGTCTGTAAAGCATTGTCATCCACACCCGAAACCACAGAATGACAGAGGGAACCAGATGTTGTCCATTTCCTGTGCCCACAACAGGTACCCTGTGGCACGTGCATGCACACCAGTCTGCACACAGTGAAGAAGCCACCTGGGGTGACAGTCCTACAATTCCAGCGACTTGGAAGGTTGAAGCAAGAGGATTGTAGGGTCAAAGTCTACTAGGGCTATTTAGAGCAAAAGATTGGTTGGAGAGGCTGGAGAGATTGATATATATATATTTTCTTAAAATCCTGCGGAAATATATATGTGTGTATATACAATTCATATGTGATTTATGGTAGCTCACAAAAACATAGTTTAATAGGTTTGCAAGTACTACAAGGCAAAGACCAGGTCATCCACTTGTGAGCTTGCTCATTAACATTCTAGATTCTCTAAGAAGTGGAGGAAAAGCCTAAGGTGAGCTAAAGGATGGAAAACAGGAACCATTCCTACTTTTGTTACTTCGTGTTTGGTATCTCCAAGACGACCGTTCCCACAATGGCAGTTCACGGCTGTGACTAGTTCACCCTCCTCCGAATGTCTTCACATCATTCGAGCATAATTCCAGGGTTTTCCCAGATTCAAGGGAAGGGGATCCCTGAATTTATGACCAATCTGTTCTATAGAGCTAGTTCCAGGACTGACAGTGCAACTGAGAAACCCTTTTTCAAAACCAACCAACAGACTAACCAACAATAAGAACATTCAAAAGATTGTGATCAAAAAATAAAAAGCGTGCAGTGGTGCCACATGCCACATGGTCCCAACACTCAGGAGGCAGATGCAGCTGAGTTGAGGCCAGCCTGCTCTGCAAAGTGTGTTCCAGGATAGCCAGGACCACACAGAGAACTCCTCTGGAAAAATCAAACAATAACAACAACAATAAGTGAATAAATGAAAAGGTTGGAGGATGTGGCTCAGTGGTAGACCAGTATTGCCTACATCACACTGAAGCCCTGTGTGGGCTTCAGCATCTCACAAAAGGGTGGGAGGCTGGGGAAGGCATCAGAGCCTGTTGGGAGAAGCTCTAGGTTCAAACTCCAACAGCACACACACAAAGAGGCCAAGGACCCCAAAACACCACTCACGTTACAGGAATGAATAACACCGCAGTGAAAAGGTGCCCAATATCAGCATAGGAGAGCGAAAGGAGAGAGAGCAGATAATTATTGGACGGGTATTTTTCATTTTTTATTTTAAGAAAAGATTTATTACATGTGAATATAATGTAGCTGTTTTCAGATACCAGAAGAGGGTGTCAGATCTCATTACAGATGGCTGTGAGCCACCCTGTGGGTGCTGGGATTTGAACTCGGGATCTTCGGGGAAAGCCCATCAGTGCTTTTAGCCACTGAGCCATCTCTCCAGCCCCAGCTGGGTAGTATTTACAAAGAAGTACTCCCACATAGTAACTCGCATTGTTGAGCTGTAGAGAATTGGAATTCTTACATACAGCTAGAACTGTAAAATGAGGGCCAGCAGATGGTGAGGGGGGTTAGTGCCTTTAATCCCAGCACTCAAGAGGCAGAGGGACCAACTATGAGCTCTAGGCCAGCCTAGTCTACAGAGTTTCAAGAAAGCTGGGCTACAGTGAAACAGTCTTGAAAAACCAAAAGAAAAGTAGAAATGTAAAATGTCACAACTGCTTTAGAAAACAGGGAGGACACCTGGGGGCTTGATTTATGACACCAAACTGTGAAATGTATCTAGCAGTCTGTCTATCAGCACATGAATGGGTAATTCAATTCAGGATTAACAGTGGAAGAAACACTTGGGCATGCTGCAGACATGATTCCTGAAGGACTGCAGTGGAAGAGACCACACTGACATGTGTCCTCTGCAGACTCACACAGGGAATGCTGGTTTCCTGAGGTGCTGTGGGGGAGGGGAAGGATGAAGAGTTATTCCCTGGGATAGGCCTAGCAGAGCTACATAGGGAAGTCTTCTCTCAAAGCTCAAGAGGAAGCTGAGAGTTGGAGTGGCATGCACTTGGGAGCCACTGGCAAAGCATTATTGTGAGTTCAAGGCCATCCTGGTCTACGAGCAGCAAGGAGTTCCAGAACATTCAGGACTAAATTGAGAAATCGTATCTCAAACTAACTACAAATAGAGAGCCCAGCAACAAGGAAAGAAAGATTGTCCTTACAGGTTATTATAATTTATTATTATCATTATAAGTAAAATAATAAGAATTATGATTATTGTTATTATTATTATTGGGTTTTTTTTGAGACAGGGTTTCACTGTATTTGGCCTGGCTGTCCTGAAACTCCTTCTTTTAAGAGTCTGATCTCCAACTCATAGACCTGTGTGCCTCTGCCTCAGGATGGCTGAGTGAGTGAAAGAGTGAACCACCACCCCCGCTATTCATATTTTAAACCATATTTTTAGTTGTTCATTTTGTTTTTGTTGTTGTTTTACTACTTTTAATTTATTATTTATTTTTCATTTGTTTTGTTTTTCAAGACAGGGTTTCTCCAGCACTGGCCATCCTGGAACTAGCTCTGTTGATCATGCTGGCCTCGAACTCAGGATCTGCCTTGCTTGCCTCTGCCTCCCTAGTGCTGGGATGAAAGGAAAACAGCACCAGTGTCAGCCTAGTGTTTGAACACGTTAAAAAAAGTTTGTGGGGCTGGAGAGATGACTGAGAGGTTAGGAGCACTAACTGCTCTTCCAGTGGTCCTGAGTTCAATTCCTAGCCACTACATGTTGGCTCACAACCATCTTTAATAGGATCTGATTCCCTCTTCTGGTGTGTCTAAAGACAGCAAAGTATCCACATTAAACAAACAAACAAATCATCTTTAAAAAAATTTGTGAGAAGCATGGGGGAGGGGTGGCAGTTTTCCTGGGTGGGTCAGGTTGTGTGGGAGATTAAGGTAAAACAAAAGGTGGCTGTTCACACCTTTAATCCCAGCTCTCAGAAGGCCGAGGCTGGTGGATCTATGAGTTCTGCCCTGCCTGGTCTACACAGGGACTTCCAAGACAGCCAGGGCTATACAAAGAAATCTAGTTCCAAAATAAACAAACAAACAAGCAAACAAACATAAAACCAAACTTGATAACCAAAACATACAGCATAAATATTCCAAACCAACAGACCTCTATGGCCCAAGGGAGATGGCTCAGTGGTTAAGAGCCATTTTGTGTGTGTTTGTGTATGTGTGGCTCATAAAAGACTCCAGGTCAAGGGGACCTAACTCTCTTTTGGTCTTCAGAAGCACATACACTCATCTTCACATATCAAGAAACATGGTATTACAATTATATAATATATAAAATAAATCATATAAATACATATTAAAAACAAAAGATAAATATTTTAAAACACAGACCAGAAGAGTATTCTAAACTTCCTGTCCCCTGACTCCACACTCATTCCCAGACAGCCAGGCTGGAAGCTACTCTGGGGAAATCCCTCTAATTCGTCCAAAGAGAACCTGCCAGAACCAGATCAGAATCTGAGGACACAGGAAGCAGGAAAGGAATCCTTGTGCACAAGACAGTACTGATTCTGGTCTATAACCTACAGGCCCTCAGGTATGCCAATGGGTCTGAACTCCTGGACAGGACCATTACGAGTAGGACTTTTAGAGGCCAGGCCTGGTGGCACACATCTCAGCATGGGGGAGGCAGAGGTAGATGTATTTCTGTAAGTTCTAGGGCAAGCTGGTTTACAGAGGGAATTTTAATCAAGAGAGGTCTTACCACCAAACAAACAAACAAAAAACAAAACCAACCAACCAAACTAAACCAACCAAAAAACCCCAAAACAAAACCACCTCTACCACCATGACCAACAATAAAGTCTCGCCAATTATGTAATTTTGATGTGTTTTAGAGAGTGTCCATCTACAGAGCCCTGGCTGTGCTGAAATTTACCAGGTGGATCAGGCTGGTTTTGATTCACTTTGCCTCTGACTATCCTCTGTAGTACAGGGATTAAGGGCAAGTGACACCATGCCTGGCTTCTTCCTTCCTTCCTTCCTTCCTTCCTTCCTTCCTTCCTTCCTTCCTTCCTTTCTTTTTTTTCTGATTTTTGGTGTTTGGTTTTTTTGAGGCAGGGTTTCTCTGTGTAGCCTTGGCTGTCCTGCAACTCACTCTATAGACCAGGCTGACTTCGAACTCAGAAATCTGCCTGCCTCTGCTTCCCAAGTGCTTGGATTAAAGGCATGTGTCATCACAGCCTGGCTTCATTTTATTATTTTAAATGTATTATTTTGAGACAGGCCTTGACTGTCTGGAAACTCCTTATGTCGACCAGGCTGTCCTTAACAAAGCACAGTTCTCAGGACTGGAGAGATGGCTCAGGGGTTAGGAGCACTGACTGTTCTTTCAGAGGTCCCGAGTCCAATTCCTAGCAACCACATGGTGGCTCACAGCCATCTGTAATGAGATCTGACACTGTCTTTGAAGGAAGTTTTAAATTTTTCAGAGCCCACGATAGAGGTAGTGAAGGGTTAAAATTTAAGTGTCCAGGATCTATAGTTAGGCAGACAGACTAAGAGGAAGAGATCAAGGACAGGCCTGTGCATTTCCGAGCAGGCCTGGGCCAAAAATTAAATCAAGGCTGCCAAATCATCAAAGAAGCTTTGCTGCTTTGCTGATCATGGCGGATAGACAATCTCCACAAGGCCATAGACCATCTAGAATAGCCTACATTCCTCCTTTTTCCTTTTTCCTTCAAGGTTAACATGACCCCCTGCAACTGCTTGCAAGCCAAAATAGTTTACCTACCACATAACTGAAATGTAAACTAATGCGTATTACATGGTGATGTAATTTTGCGCCGAAAATAGCCCGCCACTGTATGAATTAACCTACCATGTATAGCCACGCCAAACCCCCCTAACTTTTCCTATATAATCACCTGGACTCTAAGCCTTGGGGTCGACTCCTCTGTCTCCTGCGTGAGATACAAGTCGTCCCAGAGCTCTAATATTAAAACTGCCTCATGCAATTGCATCAAGCTGGTCTCTCGAGTTTCTTGGGGAAGCGCCATCCCGAGATTAGAGTAGGAGTCCCCAAAAGGGGGTCCAACATCTTCTGGTGTGTCTGAAGACAGCTACAGCCTATTCACATACATAAAATAAATATATCTTTTAAAAATCAAGAGATCTTCCTGTTTCAGTCTCAAGGGATGGGACCTGAGTTGTGGTCACCATACACACTCTCCTACTGGCGTCTATCTGGCTCCTGAGTCCTGGCATTCAGGACATCTTCAAGGCCTGCTTCAGGGCTGAGCTGGGACTGCATCTTATATTGGAGAGACAACTGTGATGGATACATTTTTTAAAAAATATATATATTTATTACATGTAAGTACACTGTAGGTATCTTTAGACACACCAGAAGTGGGTGTCAGATCTCATTACGGATGGTTGTAAGCCACCATGTGGTTGCTGGGATTTGAACTCAGGACCTTGGCAAGAGCAGTCAGTGCTCTTAACCATTCAGCCACCTCTCCAGCCCACAGTTGATTTTATTACAATTCCACCCCACTGGCTCGAGCACAGGCTGCGTTTGTCTCTCAACATAAATACATGCCCCTTATAGAATGTCTTCAGGTACTTCTCTCTGACTCAGTTCTAGCATTTCTGACCTCCCCATCTTGAGAACTTCCAGCCCAGGCTGGTAACCTTTCCCAGTGAGATTGAAGACTTACCCAAGCAGATCCTGAAAGTGGACTCCGATGGTAACCACTAGCTGAGGGGATCTAGGCAGATTGGGAGAAACCCATTCTGAAGAACAGAAGTCCTGGCTTGGACTTTTATGGGTTCTCTTGTTGACCACACCCCTTTGGGGGAGGAGCCTAGTGAAGTGAGTGTCTACCTACCCACCCCTTGGGACCATGGGTCTTTTGAATTTACTAGCAAGAGGCCTTGGGGAACTGGCTTTTAACATGTGTATCGAGACTCTTTTTGAGGGTTGAACTGCCCTTTCACAAGGGTCGCATATCAGATTCCTGCATATCTGCTAGATTATAATTCATTACAGGAGCAAAACTTATAGTTATAAAGTAGCAACAAAAATAATCTTGTGGTTGGTGGTCAACACTGAGGAACTGTATTAAAGTGTTGAAGTTTTGGGAAGGCAGAGAAGTGCATTGGGGTCTCTCTCCTGGTGTAAGGGTAAGGGCACTGGCCCGATCCATCCATTCCACCCTTACATTGCGGGTGTTGCTATGGTTATCTTGAGATGTGAAAGTTGAGAAGGAAGGTCGTAAAGAGCCACTCCTTGTGGTCACGCCTTTAATTGGAGTAGCCCTGAGGCAGAGAGGCAGACAGAAGCCTGTGAGTTCAAGGCCAGGCTGCTCTGCAAGGCGAGCTCAGGACAGCCAGGAAGACACAGAAAAACCCTGGCTCGAAAAACAAAAACAGGAGCTGGGTGGTGGTTGTTCACACCTGTAATCACAGCACTTGGGAGGCAGAGGCAGGCAGATTTCTGAGTCTGAGGCCAGCCTGGTCTACAGAGTGAGTTCCAGGCCTGCCAGGGCTACATAGAGAATCCCTGTCTCTTGCTTTAGGATGAAATGTTATATATATATATATATATATATATATATATATATATATATATATATATCTGTTAAATCCAATTGGTCCAAAGTTTCAATTAGTTTCACTGTGTCCCTGTTTAGTTTCTGCTTTCCTGATCAGTCCATTGAGGAGAGTGGAGTGTTGAAGTCACCCACAATTATTGGGTTAGGTGCAATGTGTGCTTTAAGTTTTAGTAAGGTTTCTTTTATGAATGAGGGTGCCCTTGCATTTGGAGCATAGATGTTCAGTATTGAGAGCTCTTCTTGGTGGATTTTCCCTTTGATCAGCAAGAAGTGACCTTCGGAGTCTCTTTTGATGACTTTAGGTTGAAAAGTCAATTTTATCTGATATTAGAATGGCTACTCCAGATTGTTTCCTGAGACCACTAAAATCGGGGACTAGACAAGGCTGCCCACTCTCTCCATATATTTTCAGTATAGTACTTGAAGTTCTAGCGAGAGCAATTAGACAACATAAGGAAGTCAAAGGGATACAAATTGGAAAGGAAGAAGTCAAACTATCATTATTTGCAGACAATATGATAGTTTACTTAAGCGACCCAAAAAACTCCACCAGAGAACTTCTACAGCTGATAAACAACTTCAGCAAAGTGGCTGGTTATAAAATCAACTCAAGCAAATCAGTAGCCTTCCTGTACTCAAAAGACAAGCAGGCTGAGAAAGAAGTTAGGGAAATAATACCCTTCACAATAGCCACAAACAACATAAAGTACCTTGGCGTAACTCTAACCAAACAAGTGAAAGATCTGTATGACAGGAACTTCAAATCCTTGAAGAAAGAAATCGAAGAAGACCTCAGAAGATGGAAAAATATTTCTTGCTCCTGGATTGGCAGGATCAATATAGTAAAAATGGCCATCTTGCCAAAAGCAATCTACAGATTCAATGTGATCCCCATCAAAATCCCAACACAATTCTTCATAGATCTAGAAAGAGCAATTCTCAAATTCGTCTGGAGCAACAAAAAACCCAGGATAGCTAAAACTATTCTCAACAATAAAAGAACTTCTGGGGGAATCAATATCCCTGACCTCAAGCAGTGCTACAGAGCAATTGTGTTAAAAACTGCATGGTAAAGCCGGGCAGTGGTGGTGCACGCCTTTAATCCCAGCACTTGGGAGGCAGAGGCAGGCGGATTTCTGAGTTCGAGGCCAGCGTGTTCTACAGAGTGAGTTCCAGGACAGCCAGGACTACACGGAGAAACACTGTCTCGAAAAGCCAAAAAAACAAAAACAAAAACAAAAACAAAAACAAAAACAAAAAAAACCCTGCATGGTATTGGTGTTGGTTTTTCCCATGCAGTTCAGCAGAGGCAGCGGGAACCTCCTAGGCTGCAAGCTTCGGTGAGGAGGAGAAGCCTGGAGATGTGGGCCGCAGCAATAAGACTAGACAGAACAACTCCACCACGTGGTTTTATTTAAGTTAGGGGTACAGGGGAGCGGGGTAAGGGAAGGCAGGGAGCGAAGAGCAAAAGAGAAAGAGAAAGAGAAACGCTACCCTTTTATATGGGTTGTAATTTAAATTACAGGTAAAATAGGTAGGCCCATTGAATTCTGGGTACATGGTGGCCGTTGCCTTTGTAACAGGCCTAAACTTGTGGGGCCGCACTAATTGTCGCCTATATGACGTCACAGGTCTCAAGACCAACATTCCTCCATTTCTGTTATTAAAAAAGGAAAAGAAAAGAAGGGGGGTCGATGGTGAAAAGGAATGAGGGCGTCATGTCTCTTAAACTGCTTCCTTGTGTCTAGGGGCGTCGCCAGTTTGGGGGCGTAGCTGATTTTCACCATCGGGGTCCTTGGCATCAGGTACTTCTGTGGACAGTGGCTCTTTCGTGGGCAGCGGCTGGTAATTCTGTAACAGAAGCTGATTAATAGTTTGGTTGGAAATTTTTTGCATTTGCTGTGGGAGGAATGTAGAAACAAGATTAATGAGGCAGGGCGCAAACAACAGCACGAGAAAGATGACTAGAAAGGGTGTTACAAAAGGCAGTATCCATTTCCATATAGGGTTTTCAAAAATCCCAGAACTAGAGGTCTCACGATCTCTGAAGTTTTTTATGTCTGACTGGAGCTCCTGGATTTTGTTTTTCACTATCCCGGACTGGTTGACATAGAAGCAGCATTTTCTTGAAGGAACAGGCAAAGAACACCTCTTTCAGCTGTGAAGACATCCAGTCCACGTCGGTTCTGAAGTACCACGGCTGCCAAAGAATCGATCTGCTTTTGGATAGTAAGCACAGTTTCAGTCGTTGCCTGGAGATCATTTTTAAACTGGGAAGTGAATGTATTGTATTGGGCCAGAGAAGTTGTTATTCCTGCCACACCAGTGCCAACGCCTACGGCTATTCCTGTAGCGACCAAGAGGGGCACGATCTGAACTGCCCTCTCATGTCGAGCAGCTATCGTATCTACCACTGGTATTGACAGAGGCTCATTTCCCTGGATTACTCCCAGTTCAGGGAAAAGGAGTATTAATGTGCAAACTCCAGACCAGCTGGCAGGTAGGCGATGATATACCTGAGTGCCACAAAGAATTGACGTGTTTTGGATTGCAGGGCATTGTGGCAGAGATGATATATCAAGGCTTATGGTTTTATTACAGTCTAGGGGGCTTAACGTTCCTACAGAACATGTCCCAGAGGCCTTAAAACAGTTTGCCATGCCAAAGAGAGGGACAGAGGTAAGGTATGGAGCCATGGTGACATCAGAGTCAGGACAGCTGACAAAAGGTGAGGTAAGGTTATTTGGCAGTATCATTGGAGAAGCTGTGAGTGATAGTTTTGAGTCAATTCTTGGCGGTACACATAACCAACAATCTTTAAAGTGACCAGGCCTGGTGACATTAAGGAGCTGGTATGCTGAGGTCAAGGTTTGAAGCAATAGACGAAATGACAAGTTAGTGCCATTTATGAGGGGTGCTGTCAAAGAATCGAGGACCTCAGAGGAATGTTTGATTATCATCCCTACCTTTTCAATACCTAGAGGTTGGGCGATTGAGATATACTTTCTCTGATTATGGATGGTACTTACTGGGGAGCTGGGCCGATTTTTACGATAGAGCTTACCAACAACTCCTGTCTCCCACCTGGAATCCCACGGGTCTTGTATGTAGAAGAAAAGTGTCTTGCGGTGTTGATAGAAGAAATGATTGACCCGTGATCCTAGCATATGTATCTGGCAAGACCAATATGGGCAGCCCCCATATTCGTCCGGCCATCTTCTGCAATAATCTTTTGTCTGGTCAAAGAGAAAGCAAGTATAGAGATCATAATATTTAGATGGGATAACCGATATAGGAATGATTGCAATTTAGACCGGTTCTTGGCATCCAGATATGGATCAGTTTCCTATCCTGTTTGGAAAGACTGTTTGTTATCTGTGGGGGTTTCTTGAACCTCGAATCTCCAGATGTAAGGACTGCCCTTGATGGAAACGAAGAACAGCGGGGGTAGGACAAGAAACCCATGTCTAATCCAATGAGGTCGAGCTTGGATGCCGGAGTGGAGTCTCATGTTCTGCAATTGGGGACCAGGTGGATGATCTCGAAGTCCTCTGGAGCTTAATAGTGCACGGTCCTGTTGGGGTTGACATCTATGAAGAACAGTCATTTTTAGGTAGATGGATGAAAGGTTTAAGGTGAGACAGGTGTATCCAATGAGAGAATCCTTCGAGTTTAGCAGCTGTGGGGGTCACGAGAATCACCTTAAAAGGACCCTGCCATTTGGGCGAGAGAGGTGGCGGCCGATGATCTGGAGGAGATAAGAGGACTTGGTCTCCAATGTTGACAGGCAGTGGACAGGAGACAGTCTGTGGCCATGGTAGATGGTGGTCAGCAAAGTTCCATAGGAGAGAACGAAGGTGGCAAAGCAATGGGGTGAGTAGGTGGTCTGGGAGGGGGGGCATTTAGGTGAAAGACCAGGAGTTAAAACTGGACGTCCATACATAAGTTCAAAGGATGAGATGAGAAGGGGTCGCTTGGGGAGAGCTCGTAGTCTGAAAAGAGCCAGAGGTAGGAGTTTTACCCAGTCAAGGTGAAGTTCCTGTGACAGCTTAGCAAGGGTGGTTTTTAAAGAGCGATTAGTTCTTTCTACCTTACCTGAAGATTGAGGATGGTAGGGAATGTGAAAATGCCAAGGGATGTTTAAGGCCTTAGAAAGAATTTGAGAAACCTGGGAAGTAAATTCAGGGCCATTGTCTGACTGAAGAGAGGCTAGAACACCAAATCAGGGGATGATCTCTTGGAGGAGGAGATCAGAAACTTTCTGAGCCCTCTTGTTAGTGGTGGGAAGTGCTTCTACCCACCCCGAGAAGGTGTCCACCAAGACCAAGAGGTACTTGGCACGCTTGACAGTGGCCATGTGGGTAAAGTCAAGTTGCCAGTCAGTTCCAGGAAGGGAACCTCTAGCCTGATGGGTAGGGCAAGGGGTGCTATGATATCTCGAGTTGGAATCTGACATCTGACAAATTTTACAAGAGGCAGTGATAGATTTTAAGAAACTTAAGTCCTCAGGAGTAGGCTGTAAGTGGGTTTTAACAAAAGACGATAAAGCTCGGCTGTTAGGATGAAAGAGTTGGTGAAGATAGGATAGAGTTTGGCGAGCGTCGGGGGGAGAAGGTAGAGATGTGGGTTGAAGTGTGAGGATATCTCGGGGAAGGTAAGATGACTTTAGCCCCCTAAGAGCTGCAGACCTAGCTGCCTCATCAGCTCGGTTGTTGCCCTTGGAGACAATAGAGTCATCTGTCTGGTGGGATCTGCAATGGACAATCCCAATAGCTGTGGGGAGATGGGAGGCCTTTAGCATGGCTAAAATGTGGCTTGAATTAGTTATCGATCCTCCTGTGCTGGTAAGTAACCCGTGCTCTTTCCAGATAGCAGCATGGGACAGGAGGATATGAAAAATATATTTAGAGTCTGTATAGACATTGAGGGATTGTCCCTGTGCCAATTGAAAGGCACGAGTGAGAGCTATTAGCTCAGCCTGCTGATTCGTGGTGTGTGCAGGGAGGGCCTGTGCCTCTACCACCTCGGTGTCTGACACTATGGCATAGCCAGCTTTTCTAGTCCCTTCATATAGAAAGGAGCTTCCGTCTGTGTACCAGGTATAAATGGCTTGAGGCAATGTGCCCTCCTCTATGTGTGAAGGATGAGGTAGTAGTTGCTCTAAAGTCTCAGTGCAGGAATGAGAAAGGGAGTGGTTAGTATTAGGTCGGGGAAGAAGATTAGAAATATTGAGAGGAGGACATGATTGGAAGGTGAGCGTGGAATCCTCTATTACTGCTACCTGAAGAGAAAGGACCCTGGAGGGAGGTAGAGTCTGCAAGCCTTTATAAGTTAGGAGCTGCGACAGGTTATGAGGAGAGAACACAGTTATGGGAGACCCCAAGGTTAGCTTCTTTGACTCTCAAATAAGGAGTTCAGCAGCTGATAAGGTACTAATAAAAGGTGCCCATCCTTGGATGGTTGAATCTAGTCTTTTGGACAGGTATGCTACAGGTGCAAAAGAAGGTCTAGCTGGTGACCTAAGACTCCAAGGGCAAATCCCTCCTTTTCAGTTACGTAGAGGGAGAAGGGAAGAGTCAGGTCAGGGAGGTGTAAGGCTGGGGCCTTGAGGAGAGCCTGTTGGAGTCTCTGAAAGGGCTTAGTAACAGGTTTGAGAAGAGGTTCCTGGGTGGGGTCTAATGCTGCCTCATATAAGGGCCGAGAAAGGAGGGAAAAGGAAGGAACCCAAGAACGTAAGAAGCTAGCCATTCCTAGGAACGATAAGATCTCTTCCTTTGCAGAAGGAACAGTTAAAGACTGAATTAGATTCTTTCTATCTAAGGTAATAGCCTTGTGGGTTGGGGTGATTGTTAACCCCAAATAGGTAACCTGAGGAGTAGACAGTTGAACCTTAGAAGGTGAGACCCTGTAGCCTCGACTGGAAAGGAAATTTAGAAGAGTGGAGGTGTCTTCTTGGCTAATCTCTAAAGATGGGCTACACAAAAGAACATCATCTACATAAAGAAGAATTTTTGATCTAGGGAGAGATAGAGAGAGTAAATCAGAAGCCAGAGCCTGGCCAAATAGGTGTGGGCTGTCTCGGAATCCCTGAGGCAGAACAGTCCAGGTAAGTTGGGTAGAAAAGTGGGTATCAGGACTCGTCCAGGTAAAAGCAAATATATTTTGTGATTGAGTGTCAAGAGGGATAGAGAAAAAGGCATCTTAGATCTAGGACTGAGAAATGAGAAGTTCTGAGGGGATAGTAGAAAGAAGTGTGTAAGGATTGGCTATGACAGGATAGAGAGGTACCACTGCAGCATTAATGCGCCTGAGATCTTGAACCAGGCGATAGGTACCATTAGGTTTTTTGACTGCTAGTATAGGGGTGTTGAAGGGAGGAGAGGTAGGGCAGAGAAGTTTCTTTCTTAAGAAGTCAGAGATGATAGGCTTAAGTCCCCTGAGGCTTTGGAGAGAGAGCGGGTATTGAGTTTGGGTGATGTACCTGGTAGGGTCCAGTAACTGGATAACAACAGGAAAATGATGTCTAGTGACAGAAGGATTCTGGACATCCCAAACTCTGGGGTCCACCTGAGAAGCTGGTAGAGGAAATAACGTGTTAGTGTTAGTAAGTTTACTGGCTAGAAGGAGAAGTAGGGAAACTGCTGGCGAGCTTGGGTTCAGGCGAGTGAGGGGGGCAAAGGAAATTGAAGCCCCCAACTTAACTAAAAGGTCCCTACCTAATAAGGGAACAGGAGAAGTTGGCACTACCAAAAAGGAGGGTGAAGGGTATGTTTCTAAAAGTGCAGCTAAGTGGTGGAGTCTGGTGAGGAAGTTAAGGCTGTCCCCCTATCCCGACTATGGGGAGACATGAAGGTGAAGTGGACCCTCCAAACGCCACCAGGACCGAGTATGTGGTTCCGGTGTCCAGGAGGAAGGAGATGGGCCGCCCACATACCAATATAGTTACCCGGGGCTCCCTGCTGGTGATGGGTATTGTCGGGTCAAGAGAGCTCCGGCCCCTTCAGTCATCCATAGCCAAGCCTAGGATGTCTGTTGGAGGAGTATCTGGGCGAGATGGCCTTCTGTTCTGTGCGACCCAAGGGCAATCGATCACCCAGTGTCCCTCAGGATGACACTCAGGGCATGGTCCTCTTGGCTTGTGGGGGTTGGGGCAATCCCTTGCCCAGTGACCCTTTTGACCACATCTATAGCAGGGAGCTGATGGTACTTTAGCCAGGATCCCGGGGTGGTAGCTGGAACTGGTCGGACAGCCTTTGCCAGCATGTGGTATTTTTGTTTTTGGGCTTTCTCATCTCTCCCATGGTACACCTTAAAGGCCAGTGCTAAGACTTCTGCCTGGGGAGTTAGAGGCCCCCTCTCCAAGCATTTAAATTTAGCTCTTATGTCGGGATAGCTCTGGGAAAAGAAATAAGTCATTAAAAGTTGCTTACCTTCCGGATTCTCGGGATCTAGATTAGTGTACTGTAATAAAGCCTTTGTAAGGTGATCTAAATACTGAGATGGATTTTCCTGTTTGTCCCGGACAACTTCCTGGAGTTTTTCAAAGTTTACTGGCTTTAAGGCTGCCTTTCTGAGACCAGCTATAAGACATGTAATAAACCTGTCTCTGGCTAAAATATCACCTGTGGAATTGTAATCCCATTGAGGATCCTGGTCAGGTACTGCCTCGGATCCAATTGGATATGTTCTGTCTGTCTGGCGAATCTGGTCTGCATGCACTCTCCCCTCTTCCAAGACATGCCTGCGTTCCTCTGGAAGTAAGTTCTTAGTGAGAATCATATGGACGTCATGGAAAATTAAGCTATAGGATTAAGTGATGTACTGAAACTCTTTAATAAAGTTAGAGGAATTGGAAATATAAGAACCCAGTCTGCTTTCTATTTGAGAGAGTTCACTCAATGAGAAAGGAACATGTACCCTAACCAAACCATTAACTCCAGCCACTTCCCTCAGAGGAAGGACTGGTGCTTGGTCAGGTGTCCCCCGGGGGAGGATTGGTTGGGCATTTGGCTGTGGCCTTGGAATGTGTAATAGGAGGGGTAAAAGTTGGCGCCAGTTCAAGGTGTTTGGAATGACCTGTAGCTGGCAGAGAGGGAGGGGAAGGGTCTGGAGAGGTTGGATTAGTAGACTCCGGAACCTGTTGAGAGAGAGAGAGGCTGAAGCTGCAGTTTTGGGAGTAGGCCTGCGGCGGATTAGGGGTGGCTCGTCAGCTGGATCAAACGTGGCACCCTCTAGTGGAAGGTGGGTAGGTTTCATGGCTAAGAGTAGTTGAGAAGGAGAACAAGCAGAGCAGAGAGATGGTTTAGAATGAAGATAAATGAAAGCTTGGACGTAGAGAACCTCATCCCATTTACCTGATTGCTGGCAATATGTATTAAGATCCCTTAAAATGATAGGGTCTAGGGTGCCATTAGGTGGCAATTTGGAGTTATTGTCTAGCTTATATTGAATCCAGATCTTATTATAGAGGTTTATTAGCTTTGATCGCCTCAAATTGGAGGCTAATTTTAGAGATTTGAGATTCTCCAGGAGGCATCCCAGTGGGGTGCCTGGAGGTACTGTCGAAGACAAATTACTGCCCATTGGGTGATGAAAAAAGGTATTAAATATTATCCCAGCATCCTGGGGAAAATATGCTAATACTGCTGCTGCCTGCTAGGCTAGGGACCCAGGCTGTCGCGAGGATTCCTAGGAGGGTCCACACGTTCTCAGAACGTGGAAGGGAAAGTGTCTGCCTGGCCCAGGACTTCCACAGCAGAGTTTTAAACACTTCCCAGTGGGGTGGGAAAAGAAATACCCAAGGGCTAATTGTCCTAATATGAGTGAGTGTTAGCTAGAGGCCAGTTATGTGAGCTGGGTTCAGGAACAAATTTCAACCTGAGGTAGGCTGGCCAATTCCTATCCTTTGGCTGAAATCCCCCTAGCCAACCGGAGTTACCTTAGCAATTTGCCGTGTCTGTTCGTAAGAATGTGCAATCCTATAGCTGGGAACGAGGAGCTGTTTGGTCTGGTCTATGCTGCGTGGTGAGCACTAGCGTGCAGCTCACGTGATGGAAGTTCGCAGCAGAGGCTGCTTTGGAGGTGGCGGCGGCGGCAGTGGCGGCAGCAGCAACAGCAGCAGTGGCAGCGCCCGGGAGGCTGGCAGGGTGCCGGGCAGAGAACCGGCGGTGTTGGAAGCGGTGGCGGGAGACTGCGGTGCCCACGGGAGAATGTGGGCAGCTGTGGAAAAGTTGGCAGCGGTGGCTTAGGCTCGGTGAAGCCTACGCGGGTGTCTTCTCTGCAGAGTCTCCTGGCTTGGCTCGCCAAAATGTTGGTTTTTCCCAAGCAGTTCAGCAGAGGCAGCAGGAACCACCTGGGCTGCAAGCCGCAGTGAGGAGGAGAAGCTGGGAGATGTGGGCCGCAGCAATAATACTAGACGGAACAACTCCATGTGGCTTTATTTAAGATAGGGGTACAGGGGAGTGGGGTAAGGGAAGGCAGGGAGCGAAGAGCAAAAGAGAAAGAGAAAGAGAAACGCTACCCTTTTATATGGGTGGTAATTTAAATTACAGGTAAAATAGGTAGGCCCATTGAATTCTGGGTACATGGTGGCCATTGCCTTGGTAACAGGCCTAAACTTGCAGGCCGCACTAATTGTCGCCTATATGACGTCACAGGTCTCAAGACCAACAATTGGTATAGCAACAGGCAAGTAGATCAGTGGAATAGGATTGAACCCACAAACTTATGGTCACTTGATCTTTGATAAAGGAGCCACAACCATCCAGTGGAAAAAAGATAGCCTTTTCAACAAATGGTGCTGGTTCAACTGGAGGTCAACATGCAGAAGAATGTGAATCGACCCATTCTTATCTCCTTGTACTAAGATCAACTCCAAGTGGATCAAGGACCTCCACATAAAACCAGACACACTGAAACTAATAGAAAAGAAACTTGGGAAGACCCTGGAGGACATGGGCACAGGGGGAAAGTTCCTGAACAGAACACCAATAGCTTATGCTCTAAGATCAAGAATTGACAAATGGGACCTCATAAAATTACAAAGTTTCTGTAAGGCAAAGGACACTGTCAGAAGGACAGAATGTCAACCAACAAGTGGAAAAAGATCTTTACCAACCCCACATCCGACAGAGGGCTAATATCCAATATATACAAAGAACTCAAGAAGTTAGACCCCAAAGAACCAAATAACCCTATCAAAAAATGGGGTACAGTGCTAAACAAAGAATGTTCACCAGAAGAAATTCGGATGGCCGAGAAACACCTTAAGAGATGTTCAGCATCATTAGTCATCAGGGAAATGCAAATCAAAACAACCCTGAGATTCCACCTCATACCAGTCAGAATGGCTAAGATTAAAAACTCAAGAGACAACAGGTGCTGGCGAGGATGTGGAGAAAGAGGAACACTCCTCCACTGTTGGTTGGATTGCAAAATGGTAAAACCACTCTGAAAATCAGTTTGGCAGTTCCTCAGAAAATTGGGCATGTCACTTCCAGAGGACCCTGGCATACCACACCTTGCCATATACCCAGAGGATTCCCTGGCAACAATAAAGACACATGCTCCACTATGTTTATAACAGCCTTGTTTATAATAGCCTGAAGTTGGATACAGAAAATGTGATACACACACACACACACACACACACACACACACACAATGAAATACTACTCAGCAATTAAAAATAATGAATTCATGCAATTTGTAGGGAAATGGTTAGATCTGGAAAATATCATCGTAAGCAAGTTAACCCAATCACAAAAGAATACACATGAAATGCAATCACTGATAAATAGATATTAATGAGCTCAGAAGCCCTAAATACTCAAGGCAAAATTAGCAAGTCAAATGATTCCCAAGAAGAAGAAAGGAGAGGACCCTGGGCCTGAAAAGATTGGATCCAGTTTTATAGATCCAGAACAGAGAAATGGTGGTGGGGTGATTGGGGAATTGTTGCGGGGGAGAAGACTTATGGGACTTATGGTGGTGGTGGTGGGGAAACTGGGAAAGGAGAAAGCCTTTGGAATGTAAACAAAGAATATAGAAAATAAAATTAAAAAAAGAGAAACCCTGTCTCGAAAAAGCAAAAACATAAAACAAAACAAAACAAAACAAAACAAACCCCTTCCCCCCAAAAAATCCCCACACAAACAGGGCTGGAGAGATGGCTCCGTGGTTAAGAACACTGCCTGTTCTTCCAGAGGGTCCTCATTTCAATTCTCAGCAACCACATGGTGGCTCATAACCTTCTGTAGTGGAACCTGACGCCCTCTTCTGGTGTGTCTGAAAAGAAAGAAAATGTACTCACATAAAATAAAAAAATCTTAAAAAAATATTGTACAAAATTCTTTTTTTTTTTTTTTTGGCTTTTCGAGACAGGGTTTCTCTGTGTAGTCCTGGCTGTCCTGGAACTCACTCTGTAGACCAGGCTGGCCTCGAACTCAGAAATCCTCCTGCCTCTGCCTCCCAAGTGCTGGGATTACAGGAATGTGCCACCATGCCCAGCTTTGTGCAAAGTTCTTAAAGGACTAATAAAAATATTTTTAAAAAGTTAAAAAAGAAAAAAGCTCAGTGTCTTAATAAAAGCATATTCTTTATAAAAACAGAATATCAAAATCATACAGAAACACAAGGAACCTATAGCTTCTAGATTTGATCCAAGTGACTCTGTTCTCATGGGTTGAGTTCTGAAGTAAAGAAATGACCTGAATTTCTAGCTCTCCTTCAGCATCCTACATAAGAAGATTCCATCTCCTGGAGAGTTGGAATTGAAATCCAAAGAATTGCTGCTCAGAAACACTGAAAATCAGGTCAGGTCCCTTCATTAATAATGCTTGTCCTTGTTGATTTTCTTTTGTCTTTGTTTGTTCCTTTGGTTGTTTGATTGGCTGGTTTTTCTAGACAGGGTTTCTTTGGGTAGCCCCTGGGTAGTCTAGAATTTGCTCTGTAGAACAGGGCGGTGTTGAAGTCAAGAGATCCCTTTGCCTCTGCTCTGCCCTGACCCCCACACTGCCCTGGGATAAAATTCTCTACCCTTCTGTCACATTGGGTTCCTGTGTGTTCAAACCCTCTCTTTCCTTGCCTATATGGTTATTTAGAGTCAGAATCAAAGGGAAATATTAGTCTCCAGATGTTGTTCCAGACTTACCTGTTTTCCCCTTCAGTTCTACCAGGTTTTCTTCAAATGTTTTTCATATATTTTGTTGGTTGTTAGATGCACAAATGTTTAGAACTGTTTTAGCTCCTATGCAAAACCTTTCCTATAATCTGTGGGACTTATGGGTGGTGCCTCATGTGGTTAAAAGCACTCGTTCCTTGTTGAGGACCCAGGTCGGATTCCCAGGCTTCTCGTGCTGGTTCATCCCTTAGTATGAACTGTCCTAGGGTTCCCAGCACACTCTGTCCTCTGGCATGTACAGACACAATGCCACACATCCATTCACCCAAACTATAAACTAATAAAAAAGAAAATCCATTCAGCTGATTTTTTATTTTTGATTCTAGGATTTAATTCATTTGCATCTTAAAGTCTGTTCTGTAAAGAAGAAATGTTATCCTATAATTTGCTACATTTTTAGTTTGTGTATGGATTCTCATACATATACATATACATATACATATACATATACATATACACATACACATACACATACACATACATATACATATACATATACATATACATATACATATACTCCATTACAGATGGTTGTGAGCCACCATGCCGTTGTTGGGAATTGAACTCAGGACCTGTTGAAGACCAGTCAGTGCTCTTGACCACTGAAACATTTGTCCAGCATTTGGTGAAAGATTTTAATCTCATATAGGGATATGTGTCATGCACACACACACACACACACACACACACACACACACTATACTCTCTGTGTGTATTTTATAGATGCATTCATTGGGGAATCTCACTGCCATCCTGGTGTGAACAGCTGGTTTTAATTCCTGGCATCCTAACAGCACTCACATAGAAAATCAGCTTCTATAGACCCCTCCCCAGCAGGTTTTTGTTTAAATGCTACAAAAGTGCATTTTTATGGCTAGTGTGTCCAACATCATGGGTTTCTCATTTTCATTGACCAACTACACACACTGCATGCCTGTTAGATCCGGATCAAGACTTGACTGTTCTAGCTTGCTCCCATCCCCCTGCTTCTCTCCTCATGTTTCAAGGATCAAACACAGAGTTCCATCCCTAAGCAACTCCTCCCCCCTGCTCTACAGCCGCAGACCCAAGAGTGGCTCAGGTTGATCCTATTTATTCATTTGGAGAAGCCAATGCTACCCTTTCTTCATTTGTGATTGCTGGTATGGAATTTTCCACAGTAACAACTTTGAATCTCAGACTTCCTCTTAGTCCAGGGTGGTCTCCTATTTACTATCTTTGAACTTCTCTGCAGATCCACTTGCTGCTTTGTAATTTCTAATTTGGTTGTGTTAAATGATGGTGTATGTATATTCTCATTAATTTTATTTGTAGTTTTAAAATTGTCAGTTTAAGCCAGGCCTGGTGGCACACACCTTTATCCCAGCACTGGGAGGCTGAGGCAGGCAGAACTGGGTGAGGCAGAGGACAGCCTGGGCTACTAAACTGATCCAGGACAGCCTGGGTGACACAGAAAAATCCTATCTTAAAACACCAAAAACAAAGAGTAAAAAACAAACGATCGAACAATCGATCATCCTTTTACTATAAAAGGGAAGCATGGAGGTCATGAGGATGATGCAGAGGTTCCTGCAATGCCTGATGCCCATCTCAGTCCAGGAGCCACGGGGTGGGGGACACAGCAGAATCAGCACAGCAGCCATCTAAGGACATCTTCATTGTCAGTGAGTTCTTGCCTGCAGGCGTTTTGTCACTGCTAGAACCTCCTATAGCCTTGGTACTAACTAGGCAAGAGCACAGGAAGCATGTAGAGTCCATGTCCTGGTTTGTTCCTTGTGAATCCACTGAGCATTGATGGGCAGAGCCCAGAAGACTGACATCTGCAGAAGAGCTTATCTTGTGTTAAGATAACCACTGCAGGTAGCCTAAGGTTTAAGCAGCAGGCTGGGTGTGGAGGGCGTGCCTGCCTGGGAAACCTTCCCAGGCAGAGGCTAATGGAATGTTTGAGCAGGACAGATCAGCTAGAGGGCACTTTGTGGAACTCTGCAGGCTAAGAGCCACTTGTGCCTTGAAAGAGCATTTATAGATAGTAGAAGTGATATGACAGGAAGAAAAGGTTAGCGTGCCTAGGGCAGTGGTCTCTTCCTTCCCAAGGCTGCCACCCTTAGCACAGATCCACCTGAACGATGGAGAACTGTCTGTCCTTGTCCCCCACTGACTAACCATTGGCTAGAAGAGGAGCTCTGTGCAGTCTCCAATACTTGCAGGTCAATGGACCTGGCAAGCAGCTGTTTCACTGGAGGCTTCGACTCATGCCTTGCCTTTCTAGATCAGACAGCAGCAAGCTTAGCACATGTTTCCCTGGCTTAGCATGTTTTCTCCTCCAGGAAGGGCTCAGCAATCTGTTAATGTCTTTGATGTGAGTTTGATATGCTCTTGCCCCAGGCTGATTAGCCAGCCAGGGTTAGAGCCAGTCTGCATTTGTCTCCTTTGAGAACCTTATGGCCTTGGGCTCTGTACTGTCTGGTTTTGTGTGTCAACTTAACCCTAGCAGGAGTTATCAGAGAAAAAGGCGATTCAGTTGAGGAAATCCCTCCATGTGATCCCGGTGTGCTGGGCAGTGGTGTTGAAGGCTTGTAATCCCAGCACTTTGGAGGAGAGGCAGCAAGATAGCTGAGTTCGAGGCCAGCCTGGTCTACAGAATGAGTTCCAGGTTAGCAAGGGCTATTCAGAGAAACCCTGTCTTGACAAGAAGAAAGAAAATCTAGAGAGGGAGAGAGAGAGAGAGTGGTGCCATCCCTGGCTGGTAGTCTTGCTATAAATTAGAAAGCCGAGCAAGTCAGGGGAAGCAAGCCAGTGAGTAACATCCCTCCATGTCCTCTGCATCAGCTACTGATTCCTGACCTGCTGGAGTTCCAGTCCTGACTTCCTTTGGTGATGAACAGCACTGTGGAAGTGTAATAAACCCTTTCCTCCCCAACTTGCTTCTTGGTCATGGTGTTTCTACAGAAATAGAAACCCTGACTGAGACAGGCTCTGAAGAGCAGTGGGTGGAATGAAAGACTTCAGCTCCAAGCTGGGTCACTTCGTTACAAGCACAGACAAAGATGCCACTAGGGGACCCAGCAGTTCTAATCTATCTGCTCACTATACACTTTGTAGACAGGTCATTAGTCTTCTGAAGAGCGCTGGAGTCAAGGTTACCAACTTGCCCAGATCCAGGGACAATGCACACTCATGTCTACTCTGTGAAGCAATGAGCTAACATTCACAGGTTACTTTAGGCAGGGCCCAGGGAGGACTGCTTGTCCAGTCTTTGCACTTCTCTGCAGATCCACTTCCTGCTTTGTAATTTCTCATTTGATGTATTAAACGATGGAATTTCTTATTAATTTTCTTTCTTTCTTTCTTTTCTTTTTGTTCCTTGTTTTTCTTTTGGTTTTCTGCATTTTGTTTTTTTTTGAGACAGGGTTTCTTTGTATAGCCCTGGCTGTCCTGGAACTCACTCTGTAGAGCAGGCTGGCCTCAAATTCAGAAATCTGCCTGCCTCTGCCTCCCAAGTGCTGGGATTAAAGGCCTGTGTGTCACCACCAGCCAACTTTGTGCAGCTTTAAAAGAAGAATTGTGTTTCTATGTTAGTAAAACAAGAGTTGTAACAGATAGCATGAAAAAAGTCAGAGAAGGACTAGAAAACCATAATAAGGATAGAGAACAGAAAGTAAGTTGGTATGAAACTTTCTACCTCTCCATGGCTCACTACCCTTTGACCCAGTTATCCTAGGACCCTTTGTAGGTCTATTATTGTGATGTTCTTTTGGACCATGGGCTTTTAAACGCCTCGCTACCCTAATTCCAAAAACAGGTAGATGACTTGGCAGCCAAACCCATTCAGGTACATTGCCATCTTTGGCTATGGAGGATGGAGAGATGGCCACTCAAACGCCCAGGGCAGTCCCAGAACAGCCCAAATGGCACACTCTTATTCTGGCCTGTTTTTAACAAAATATCCTAGCTCAAAGATTAGTCAAAGCCGGGCGGTGTTGGCGCAGGCCTTTAATGCCAGCTCTTGGGAGGTGGAGGCAGGTGGACTTCTGAGTTCCAGGCCAGCCTGGTCTACAGGGAGTTCCAGGACAGCCAGGGCTACACAGAGAAACCCTGTCTCCAAACACACACACACACACACACACACACACACACACACACACACTCACACACGAGATTAGTCAAATACTTAGATAATCAGTACATGAAGCGCTCGCTTGACTGGGCAGGATAAACGGAGCTCAGCTGTGGCAACTCCTGTACAATTCACCTCCTCGTGACCCCTTTATCATGCCAAAATTCCTGCAGCAATAGCCAGCTTTTCCCAGAAATTCTGAGAAACTGTTTCTGAGAAATGATGCCAGTCCCCAGAGATTTCCTCCCTTTATGTACTTCCCTACACCTTGCTTGCTTCCCCTTATATAGCCTTGTGTAAAAAATAAAAGTTGACATTTTGATTAGAAGACAGTCTTGCTGTCTCTTGCGCACCTTGTCTCTCGCCTTCTCCTAGGTTTTCCGGGGACCCTGTTGACTGTCCTGAGGGTGGGGACAGATTCCAGAAAAGGGGATATCATTTGAATTGTAAATAAAGAATATATTGAATTTATTATTATTATTATTATTATTATTATTATTATTATCATTAGGTTTGGTTTTTTTCAAGACAGGGTTTTTCTGTATAGCCCTTGCTGTCCTGGAACTCACATTTTAGACCAGGCTGGTCTGGAACTCAGAAATCTGCCTGCCTCTGCCTCCCAGAGTGCTGGGATTGCACCACCACTGCCCGGCGAATATACTGAATTTGAAAAAAAGCCGGGCATGGTGGCACAAGCCTATAATCCCAGTACTTGGGAGGCAGAGGAAGGTGGATATCTGAGTTCGAGTCTACAGAGTGAGTTCCAGGACAGCCAATACTACCAAGAGAAACCCTGTCTCAAAAAAAAATGAATTTGAAAAAAAAATTTAAGCTGGCAGTGATGGCACACTACTTTGATCCCAGAACTTAGGAGGCAGAGGCAGGCAGTTTTCTGAGTTCGAGGCCAGACTGGTCTACAGAGTGATTCCAGGACAGACAGGGCTATACAGAAAACCCAGTGTCAAACAAAACAAAACAAAAAAATATTAGAATTTGAAAAAAAAAAAAACCTTCACAAACCCTGCAACAACCCCTACCTCCCGAATTTTATGTTAATTACAAATATGTGTAAGTTAGACTCCTGCCCCTGTAATTGAAATGCAAACTCCAGACAATGTAACATTGGCATCTTAGATATAGTTGTAAGTTTCCCTTGCAACACCAGAGCTCAAGCACAACTTTAGAAAGCAAAATTCACCTTCCAACAACCAATACAGTCTCTCCAAGCACAACTAAATCACCCAATTCTACAAAGTTAGGCTTCCAATTTCTGCCTAGGAAAGCACAACAGTGCAGACTCTAAAACCTCACAGAGACACCGCCTTAAATTTTACATTTTATAAGTCTCATTTCTAGGATAAGATTACACAAAATATATTCCAGGTTTAGAGGTACCATTAGAGACTTGATTCCTTGGATTGGCCCATGCCACGTGTTTTTGTTTCAAATGATTCCAACCCCAATTTACCAGTGTTGTGTGCTTGTTTTTATTTTTTTCTTTTTTGATTTTTGTTTTGAGACAGGGTTTCTCTGTGTAACTCTGGCTGTCCTGGAACTTGCTCTGTAGACCAGGCTGGCATAGAACTCAGAGATCAGCCTGTCTTTGCCTCCCAGAGTGCTGGGATTAAAGCAGTGTGCCACCACTGCTCTGCCCAAGTTACCGTTTTTAAGCCAACTTTTGATTACAGATGTTACAAATTTTTAATTATACTCATATCAGTTATAAGCCAGTAATCTGATCACCACTCTTGTGCATGCATACATGGAGACATGCTAATAAGATTCAAGAAACTTCTCCTCCCCTTCCTCTTCTTCTTCCTCCTGCTCCTGTTCCTCCTCTTCTTCTGGCAGCTGATACAGGTGCAGAGGGAGGGCTTATAGTACCCAGGGGCCCAGAATTAGGAGGCTGCAGCTGCTTCCTCAGAGGATTCGGCAGGGACTTTAGGGGCTGGGGCCATGGTCAGGCATGGACCTGGTTGAGGCCACTGGGCTCAAGGAGGTAAAGCTGATGACAAAGAGGGGATCCCTGTCCCCACATGGGTCACATGGTTGAGGACATGAAGACCAAGACCTTGGAAGAGATCTACTTGTCCTCAGCATATCATCTTGGCCAAGGTCTCACTGGACTTGTGGGGAGTTGCTGCTGGGGAAAGGAGATTATCACACCCCACTCATTTCCATGTGAGGTGATAGGTCTTTGTGACTCTGTGCTGGTGCATCTCATCACTGCCACAGGAGATAATGGCATTGTCTCTGCTCCTGTGCCCAAGAAGCTACTGATGATGGCTGGTATAGATGACTGCTACACATCAGCCTGAGCCTGCACTGCCACCCTGGGCAACTTTGCCACACGTACCTTTGATGATACCATCTCCAAGATTTACAGCTACCTGACCCCAGACCTCTGGAAAGAGATTGTATTCACCAAGTCTCTGTAACAGGAATTCACTGATCATCCTGTGCAAACCCACACCAGAGTCTCTGTTCAGAGGACCCAGGCTCCAGCTGTGGCTACCACATAGATGTATTTACACAAGAAAAATAAATGAATTAAGTCTGTTCATAAAGAAAAAAAACGTAGGAAAGTCCCAAAGAAGCCATGTCAATTCCAGTATACTGAGTTGAACTATAAATGAATAATAAACCATAATAGTTTTCAATGAATGGCTAAAACTACCTCTAAGGTGTAGAGCATCCTCTGGTCTTAACCACATGTCTCTATCTTGACTGACAAGCAGCCCTCCTCTTGTCTGTGGGGTATCCTCACAGGGCTGGAGTTATGGAAAGACACAAGATTATGGCTGGTTCATGACTTGCTGATTGTGTCTGAACGCAGGTTCAACATGCAGGGAGGCAATCTTAAAAACTGAGCCATCTCTCATCACTGCACACTTGGAAGGAAAATGGTTTTAGGCAAAAACAAACTAGCTGTCTTAAAAGAATGCTCATGAGGCCGGGTGTTTGTGGCACATGCCTTTAATTTCTGGCACTTGTGAAAGTAGAGGCAGATGGATCTGTATGAGTTCAAGGCCAGCCTGTTCTACAGAGTAAATTCAGGACGGCCAGGACTATACAGAAACACCCTGCCCACCCCCCAAGAAAGAAAAGTCAAAAGAGAGAAGAAAGAAAAGAAAAAGTTCAAGAGATGGGTTGGCAAGATAGCTCAGTAAGGACAGAGCCACTCAAGTCCTACCCCTTGACGCACATGGTGGAAATACAGGACTGAATCCCCTGGCTTCAAATTTAGAGTCCATGTCTCCTAAGTGCTGACAAAGAGGACCACATCTGGTCTTTACAGAAGATCACAATTTATTCAAAGTTGAAATTAATATCAATGAAAGCCCTGGCACAGAACTTGTAACAGGATGTCATAGACTTGTGAATATAAGGATATTTATTATATGTAACTACTCTAGCTGTCTTCAGACACATCAGAAGAGGGAGTCAGATCTTTTTATGGATGATTGTGAGTCACCATGTGGTTGCTGGGATTTGAACTCAGGACCTTCGAAAGAGCAGTCGGTACTCTAAACCACTGAGCCATCTCTCCAGCCCCCACAGAGTCTTTCTAATCTTCAAAGATAGTGGGAGATGTTTTAGAACCTTACACATGTCCTTATAGCCTGATTGGTTCCTGTGCTGGCAGCAATTATGAGTGATATCGTTTTTTGTTTCTTTTTTGTTGCTGTTTTTGCTTTTTTGTTGATGTTGTTTTTTGTTTTTTCGAGACAGGGTTTCTCTGTGTATCCCTGGCTGTCTTGGAGCTCACTCTGTAGACAAGGCTGTCCTCGAACTCTAAAATCTGCATGGCTTTGCCTCCCAAGTGATTCGATTAAAGGTGTGGGTCAACATTGCAGCGCTTTGGGCATCGATTTATGTGGGCCTTTAAGTACTCCTTTCGTGAATAGGCCCTGCTGCAGAATTCACACAGGAAAGGCTTATCTCCAGCATGCTTCTTCATGTGGCGGGAGAGTTCATCGGAGCGGCCGAATCTCCATTTACATCCAGAGCTCTTGCATTTGTAGGGCTTCTCCCCTGGATCAGAGACAAAGAGATGCTCATTACAGTCAAGGGAAGATGGGCCGTGAGTCCTGAGGGTCACTGAGTACAAGATTTAACAAGATGGACAGAGAGGGCACTGAAGTAAGAAAAGGAGAAGCTGGGCAGAAAGATAAGCTGGAGAGTGGAGGAGAACTTCAAGGATAGGAAGAAAGAGAAAAACAGGAAAAGAGGAGGTAAGGAAGAGATGAACAAGAAAGCCAATGAGGGAGTGAGTGACAAGGGAGATGGTCCTAGAAGAGATTCCCCAAAGAGATCAATCGGAGTTTGAAATAAACATAGTCAATAGTCCTATGTCCTTGGAGACTCAGGTGGTAGGATTTCTAGGATCTGAATGTTCACGACCACTGAGACAACATGGTAAGAACTCATCTCTGGAAAGGAGAGACCAGAAACCTCCACAGGGAACAAATTAATAAACCACTTATCCCATACTGCAGTGCAAAGGTCATCACAGAAGCCTGGGGCATAGTAGACAGTGCCACTACAGCCTTGATTATCAATAAATCCTCTGTATCCGTCTTCAAACTTGCCATTCTTCCCCAAAATTTTCTGGGGTGGCAGATCTCCAGGAAGTGGCAATAATCTCTAATGAGGGTCAACCTTTATAAAGGAAGATGTGTAGCCACTTTCCCCCCAACTGCCATGTACAGACAGATCCTCACTCACCAGTGTGTTGGCGTGTATGGCTTGTGAGGTGGAAAGATCTTGAAAAAGACTTTCCACACACAGAGCAGATGTGGGTCTTCCCTTTCTTTTTGGTCTGGTTCCTGAGATCCTTCTTCCTCTCTGGGCGATTTCCTGGTAGCACAGGAAAGCTTGAGGAGCATGCTGAGGGCTGTCCGGGGTCCAGATGTGAGTTTGAAAAGTTGAAGATTCTGTCATCATAGGGCACCTGGCTACTATCAAGGGACATCCTGAATGCTGTAGTACTGGTCTGGTCCCCACTGGGGGTTTTCATCTGCATGTCGTGCAAGCTCTGCTCACCATTGGGGGTTGTTGTCTGTCCCCCATAGCAGGTTAGGTTGCTATCCAGGGTTGGCCTATGGTATCCAAAGAAGGTCTGATCATCATTGGGAGTTGTCTTCTGACTTCCACAGAGAATCTGGACACCAGTTCTCTGAGCCCTGTAGTAAGATGCATTACTGCTGGGAATCATTGTCTGACTCTCAGAGAAGGTCTGTTCTCCATTATGGATTGTCCTTTGAGCTCCATAGAGACTTTGGTTACCATCACAGGGTTTCATCGTGTTTCCATCAACGGTTGGCTCATCACTGGGAGTGGGCTTCTGACCTCTAATGAGAGCTTGATTGCCATGGAGGGGCATTTTCTGATACCCATAGACTGTCTGATCAACATTGGCAGTTGTCATCTGACTGCCATAGAAAGTTTGGTTACCCTTAGCAAGTGTCATCAAAGTCCCATAGGTGAAGTCATCAGTGGAGATTGTCATTTGACTTCTAGAGAGAGACTGGTTAGTATCAAAAGGTATTGTTTGACCCCCATAGAGAGTCTTAGTATCATCAAAAGGCATTTTCTGAATCCCATAGAGAATCTGGTTAGAATCATGGGGCATTTGTTGACCTCCATAGAATGTCTGGCTAGAATCAAGGGATATTGTCTGACTCCCACAGAAAGTCTGGTTTGTCT
Source organism: Apodemus agrarius (assembly GCA_964023405.1). Taxonomy (NCBI): domain Eukaryota; kingdom Metazoa; phylum Chordata; class Mammalia; order Rodentia; family Muridae; genus Apodemus; species Apodemus agrarius. The sequence continues at coordinate 38,097,010 of OZ030009.1, forward strand.
CAAAAGGCATTGTCTGGCCTCCATAGAAAGTCTGGTTAGAATCATGGGGCAGTGGGTGACCCCTATAGAGAGTGTGGATTCCATTGGGAATTGTCATTTGATCATTATAATAGATCTGATCACCACTCATCTTATCTCCATAGACATTCTGGTCACTGTAGGTTGTCATCTGATCCATAAAGTTTGTCTGGTCAGCACTGGCAGTGGTCATCTGACTTCTATTGACATTCTTCTCCCATTTGAAGGTCATATTCTGATGCCCATGATAAATCTGATCAGCATTGGAAGTCACCATCTGACTCCAATAGGAAGCTTGGTCATCCCCAGAAATGACTGGACATTCTTCAAATGAGATTTGGTCAGCATTGAAGCTCACCACGATGCCCTCATGAAGAGTAGCTACCTGATGATCATGAAGGGAGTTATTCTGGCTCTCTTCAATAGAAATGGCCCCCTTGTGTCCTGTGGCTGCTGTCATCTGGTATCCAGTGAGTAAGGAGTTGGAGGGATCATTGACATCTTTCAGCTGTGAGCTTGCTGTGGAGATCATCTGGACAACAGGCACAGCTTCTTGTCCTACAGGACCATCCTCGGCAAGTGGTATATTAAGGGCTTTTGCAGGCTGTGCTGTTGAGACTGGCTGGGAGATAGTAGAAGAGTCAGAGGTCATCATTGTGGCACTACAGGAAGTCATGACTCTGGGCTGACTTGCACTGGCTGTCTTTTGCAGGGGCTGTGAGAGGCACCAAAACCTGAAGCTAAGCTGGCACTCGTAACTGGTCCTTCTGAGTCAGGAAGTCTTGGAGAAACCCTAGTATCAGATGTTTGGAGGATGGAGTTGAGCTTTTTGTGGAACTCGATTTTCAGTTGTAAACACCTAGGAAGAAAACCCAGAAGGTCAATGGACACCACTTTAAGTCCTGTTCCATACACTGCCTCTCACAGATGGCAAGCTAATGCATCCCACCATCTTTTCCTATTCAAAAGAGGCTTTCTAGACATTTTAGAAAAGAACTAGTTAAATGAGTAAATTAGTGTTTGAAGGAATTATGCAACATTTCTACCAATGACTGTGGGAAACAGGAGTCCTGGCTATTGCTGCTTTAAGGAGAAGCAGCTCCTTGTAGAGCACACTCTACTGTATGGCTACAAATGCATTAAAAGCCTGGAAACACAAAACAGCAAGCTCCAATTATTTAAAATTGGGGTCATATGAATAAAGCAAACTCCAAAGTATCCAGGAGGGAAATAAGATTAGAGCAGAGCTAATAGAGAAAATTCAGCTGTAATAAAAATCGATACTTTTTTTTGAAAAGATCAACAGACTTGGCGAACTTATTTGTAAGTTGAAGGGGGAAGGAGGCTGGCAGGATTTCAAGTCCGTAAGGCATTGTCATCCACACCTGAAACCACAGAATGACAGAGGGAACCAGATGTTGTCCATTTCCTGTGCCCACAACAGATGCCCTGTGGCACGTGCATACCCAGGAGTCTGCACACAGTGAATAAGCCACCTGGGGTGACAGTCCTACAATTCTAGCGACTTGGAAGGTTGAAGCAAGAGGATTTTAGGGTCAAAGTCTACTTGGGCTATGTAGAGCAAAAGATTGGTTGTAGAGACTGGAGAGATTGATATGTATTTTTTAAAAATCCTGTGGAAATTTATATATGTGTGTGTATACAATTCATAAGTGATTTATGGTATTTAGGAAGAATATTGTTTTTAAAAGATTTGCAAGTACTACAAGGCAAAGACCAGGTCATCCCACTTGGTCATCCACTTGTGAGCTTGCTCATTAACATTCTAGATTCTCTAAGAAGTGGAGGAAAAGCCTAAGGTGAGCTAAAGGATGGAAAACAGGAGCCATTCCTACTTTTGTTACTTCGTGTTTGGTATCTCCAAAATGACCGTTCCAACATTGGTAGTTCACGTCTGTGACTAGTTCACCCTCCTCAGAATGTCTTCTCAGTCTCAAAAGAATACCCATGGTATGTACTCACTGATAAGTGGATATTAGCCTAGAATCTTCCAACATCAAAGACAAAATCCATATACCAAATGATGTCCAAGAAGAAGGAAGGAGTGGAACCTGGTTCTGAAAAGGCCAATCCATCAGTGTAGGAAAATTCCACAAGAGGGAAGTGGGAAGGGGTCGAAGGGGGAACAGGGGGAGTGAGAAGGACATATGGGACCTTTCGGTGGCAGGGAACCAGAAAAAGAAAAATGAAATGTAAATAAAGAATATATCCAATAAAAATGTAAAAAAAAATGACAGCTTCATGTCTATAATATATATATGTATATATATATATATGTAAATGAATGTCTTCACATTATTCGAGCATTATTCCAGGGACTTCCCAGATTCAAGGGAAGGGGATCCCTGAATTTATGACGAATCTGGTCTATAGAGCTAGTTCCAGGACTGACAGTGCAACTGAGAAACCCCTTTTCAAAGCCAACCAACAGACAAACAATAAGAACATTCAAAAGATTGTGATAAAAAAATAAAAAGCTGTGCAGTGGTGCCACATGCCACATGGTCCCAACACTCAGGAGGCAGATGCAGGTGAGTTTGAGGCCAGCCTGCTCTGCAAAGTGTGTTCCAGGATAGCCAGGACCACACAGAGATCTCCTCTGGAAAAATCAAACAATAACAACAACAATAAGTGAATAAATGAAAAGGTTGGAGGATGTGGCTCACTGGTAGACCAGCATTGCCTACATCACACTGAAGCCCTGTATTCAACCCCAGCATCTCACAAAAGGGCGGGAGGCTGGGGAAGGCATCAGAGCCTGTTGGGAGAAGCTCTAGGTTCAAACTCCAACAGCACACACACAAAGAAGCCAAGGACCCCAAAACATCATTCAAGTTACAGGAATGAATAACACAGTGGTGAAAAGGTGCCCAATATCAGCATAGAAGTGTGAAAGGATAGAGAGCAGATAATTATTGGATGGATTTTTTTTTATTTAAAAAAAAAAGGATTTATTACATGTGAGTATAAGGTAGCTTCATTTACCAGAAGATGGTGTCAGATCACATTACAGATGGTTGTGAGCCATCCTGTGGGTGTTGGAATTTGAACTTGGGACCTTCGGGGAACACCCATCAGTGCTTTTAGCCACTGAGCCATCTCTCCACCCCCAGCTGCATAGTATTTACAAAGAAGTGCCCCCACATAGTAACTCGCATTGTTGAGCTGTAGAGAATTGGAATTCTTTCTTACAGCTAGAACTGTAAAATGAGGGCCAGGAGATGGTGAGGGTGGTTAGTGCCTTTAATCCCAGCACTCAGGAGGCAGAGGGACCAACTATGAACTCTAGGCCAGCCTAGTCTACAGAGTTTCACGAAAGCTGGGCTACAGTGATACAGTCTTGAAAAACCAAAAGAAAAGTAGAAATGTAAAATGTCACAACTGCCTTAGAAAACCGGGAGGACACCCAGGGGCTTGATTTATGTCACCAAACTGTGAAATGTATCTAGCAGTCTGTCTATCAGCACATGAATGGGTAATTCAATTCAGGATTAACAGTGGAAGAAACACTTGGGCACGCTGAAGACATGATTCCTGAAGGACTGCCATGGAAGAGACCACACTGAGATGTGTCCTCTGCAGAGTCACACAGGGAATGCTGGTTTTCTGAGGTGCTGTGGGGGAGGGGAAGGATGAAGAGTCATTCCCTGGGATAGGCCTAGCAGAGCTACATAGGGAGGTCTTCTCTCAAAGGTCAAGAGGAAGCTGAGAGTTGGAGTGGCA
>OZ030009.1:38105771-38114959 GCA_964023405.1 Apodemus agrarius
AGCATGTAGAGTCCATGTCCTGGTTTGTTCCTTGTGAATCCACTGAGCATTGATGGGCAGAGCCCAGAAGACTGACATCTGCAGAAGAGCTTATCTTGTGTTAAGATAACCACTGCAGGTAGCCTAAGGTTTAAGCAGCAGGCTGGGTGTGGAGGGCGTGCCTGCCTGGGAAACCTTCCCAGGCAGAGGTTAATGGAATGTTTGAGCAGGACAGATCAGCCAGAGGGCACTTTGCTGAACTCTGCAGGCTAAGAGCCACTTGTGCCTTGAAAGAGCATTTATAGATAGAAGTGATGTGACAGGAAGAAAAGGTTAGCGTGGCTAGGGCAGTGGTCTCTTCCTTCCCAAGGCTGCCACCCTTAGCACAGATCCACCTGAACTATGGAGTACTGTCTGTCCTTGTCCCCCACTGACTAACCATTGGCTAGAAGAGGAGCTCTGTGCAGTCTCCAATACTTCCAGGTCAATGGAACTGGAAGTAGCTGTTTCACTGGAGGCTTACACTCATGTCTTGCCTTTCTAGAGCAGACAGCAGCAAGCTTAGCACATGTTTCCCTGGCTTAGCATGTTTTCTCCTCCAGGAAGGGCTCAGCAATCTGTTAATGTCTTTGGTGTGAGTTTGATATGTTCTTGCCCCAGGCTGATTAGCCAGCCAGGGTTAGAGCCAGTCTGCACCTGCCTCCTTTGAGAAACTTATGGCCTTGGGCTCTGTACTGGCTGGTTTTGGGTGTCAACTTGACACAACCTGGAATTATCAGAAAGCAAGGAGCCTCAGTTGAGGAAGTGCCTCATTGCGATCCAGCTGATCTGGGCAGTGGAGGCTCATGCTTGTAATCCCAGTACTTGAAAGGCAGAGGCAGCCAGATTTCCGAGCCTGAGCCTCCCTGGTTTACAAATATCTGGGATAGCCAGGGCCATTCAGAGAGATCCTGTTTTGATTAAAAAAAAAAAAGAAAAGAAAAAAGAAAAAAAAAGAAAAAAGAAAAAACTTGTGTCAACCCGCTTGCCTCTCCCTCCCATTGCTGGGATATCAGAGTGCACCCACCTGAACCAACAGACAAGCTGTCGGGGTTCCCTAATGTGTTGGAAATGGTTTAAATCGTTGCCGCTTCTTCGTCTAATTCCACACAGCTACCAGCTGTTGCTTGTTCCTCCAGGAGAAACCCTACAAACAAAACAACTGCACACAAGAGGTGCAGTGCTTTTCTGAGGGGACAAATTCTCCCTATAGGAGCATGGATCTTTTCCCTAGAGCACAGCTCTGCAGAGAACAGCCTGCCTGCAGCCAAAGCAACCAGGAGTAAAGAGACTCACTGCAGCTTCACAGGCACATTGTTTATTGGACTCGATTGGAAATCCTCCATTTCCTTTTATATGTGATGATAAAACAATCCTATAACTAATAGGAGTCTGTATTTATAAAACAATCTTTGCATTTCAATGAACATTATTCTTGAGCATAAGTGTAAAAAGCTCTTAGCTTGCCTTGGACAGTGGAGCTTGGACAGTGTGGATGGGATGAGCAGAGGGGCGGGTACCTAAATCAGGACACATGCTTTCTTTGTGGGGGATGGGAATATTGTCAAGTTTTCGATGTAGTGGACATGGGTCCAGATACCCTTCATTCTCCAGGTGCCTAATAAATAAGCCTCCAAGGACTCAAAACTCAAAGCCTTCCTGTCTAAATGGTGGCTCAGTTCAGAGCTGATTGGACCTGAGGGCACTGATATCAGTGGAGTGATCTTTGGAAACTTGTAGCTGAAAGGGGCTGTGGAGGCCTTGGTGAAGGAAGGTGGGGACTGGGCATGGGGGAGGGGCATCTGCTAGGTACAGTGTCCCTTGGCATAAAATCTGCAACAAAATGAAAGAAACAACTTTCCTCCCTGGCCTGGTCTTCAACCCACGGAGGAGACACAGAAGCCTTGGATTATCCATCCTCCTGGCTGAGAATCTGGAGTTCCTGAGAATGCCTGGGGCAAAGGTTGTTAACCTTCCTGCTGGAGCTGAGAGGATTGGGGGTAGGGGAGATGCACCTGAAGCAGCACAGCAGCCAAGGCTAGACTCACCTGTAGCCCTGGTACTATCTAGGCAGAGCACAGGCAGCATGTAGACTCCACGTCCTGGGTTGTACGTCGTGAACTCACTGATCTCCTCCTGGGGTGGAGGTGGGGCAGTCCGGGAGAAGACTGACTTGTGCAGCAGAGCTTATCTTGTGTTAAGATAAGCACTGCTGATAGCCTAAAGTTTAAACAGTAAGCTGTGTGTGGGGGCAGAGGCTAATGGAATGTTTAGCAGGACAGATCTCCCAGAGGATATTTCGCAGAACTCTACAGGCTAAGAGTCACCTGCAATGTGGTGTTAAGCTCTTTTATAGATAGACGCGATTTGACAGGCAGAGAAGCTGGGCATGCCTAGAGCATCGGGTTCTCCTCTGTCCCAAGGCTGCCACCCTTGGCACGGTTCCTCAAGTCATGGAGACCCCACCCCAACCATAAAATCATTTTGTTTCTGCTTCAAACCTGAAATTTTGCTAATATTATGAATTGTAATGTCAAGGTCTGATTGCAGGGTTGTTGATATTCCATCTGTGTGAATGGGTCATTTGAGATCATCTGCCCCCAGGGGTCACGACCCACCGGGATGAGAACTGCTGGTCTAGAGACCAGCCAACTTGGCTCTGTATGGCATTGGCCTTGCAGAAGGTGACATGTAGCTGGCCCCCTGTAGATGCCTGGGACACAGGTATATGCTGCAAGGGCAAACTCCTAGTTGGGCTTACAGGGCTTCAAAAAATATCTGTCCCAATTCTGCATACCTCTACATAGTAGGTTTGAGCATGTCCACACCAACCACATTATGTGTCCTCCCTCCCACTGAAATGCTGCTTTGTCTGATGGGCCCCTCCCACAGTTTTTGAACCCACTGAGTTTAATTTTGGTGATCATGAGCACGGTGATCATGAGCATAGAACTTCCCTGACTTACCAGCTGCTACACTGATTTTCCAAGACTTCTCTAAGTACAGGGCCAGAAAGTACCCGGTGGTCTCTCTTTTAAAGATTTCAGTACACACACTCCAGTACACACACTCCAGTACACACACTCCAGTATACACATTCCAGTATACATACTCCAGTACACACACTCCAGTATACACACTCCAGTATACACACTCCAGTATACACATTCCAGTATACACATTCCAGTATACACACTCCAGTATACACATTCCAGTATACATACCCCAGTATACACACTCCAGTATACACACTCCAGTATACACATTCCAGTATACACACTCCAGTATACACACTCCAGTATATACAAGAACAGAGGCTTTCTTAGGCCAAATTTAATTTCAGTTGACCCTTTTATCTTCTGCTTTGACTTTTCATTTCAGAGGCTGGCCACACTTTTGGCTATGAATATTCTTCTTGTGATCCTCTTGAATGGAGTGGATTTTTTTGGATGTTTCAATCTGTGACTCACAAATGTGTTTCTCAGTGTGGAATTGAGAGATCATGGTGCCAGGTCAGTTGAATAACTGTTAATCTAGTCAAAGGGAGATCATTCAGTGTTTGATGGGTGTTGGTACTCTATCCAAGTTCCACCCCACAGTTACCTGGCAATAGCCAGGTATGCCCCCCCCCCATAGACCTGACCCACTATAAAAGGGGCTGCCTGCCCCTTCTCTCTCTCTCTCTCTCTCTCTCTCTCTCTCTCTCTCTCTCTCTCAAATCTCTCTCTTGGCTCTTACATCTCTGCCCCTCTCGGGCTCTCCACCCCTCTCACCACATGGTCATGGCCGGCCTCCACTCCTGTCTTCTCTTCTCTTCTCTTCTCTTCTCTTCTCTTCTCTTCTCTTCTCTTCTCTTCTCTTCTCTTCTCTTCTCTTCTCTTCTCTTCTTTTCTCTCTCTCTCTCTCTCTCTCTCTCTCTCTCTGCCTCCGCTATACCATTAACTCCCATCCTCTTCCCTGAATAAACTCTATTCTATACCATGTCTGTGTGTGTGTGGTCCCTCAGGGGGAAGAGGTGCTTAGGCATGGGACCGCCTAGGTACCCCCCTTCCCCCACGCCGCTGTGCCACACTCCCTAATGCCCCTTTCTCTCTTTTATATCCCATCAATAGGTGGCTTGTTAATGACCTTAAGAGCCAAAGTCCAAAGGTATCATGGTGATATACATCAAAAGACTAAAACAAAACTGAGATGTAGTTCAGAGGGCAGACTGCTTGCAATGGGTTTTATCCCGAGCACAGGGCTGGCTGTGTGTGGTGCTTAAAATCTTAGCACTAAGGAGGTGGGGCAGAAGGATCAGAAACTCATCCTTTGCTACAAAAAAAGTTAGAGGTGGCCCTGGGCTACATGAAGCCATGTCTCAAATAGAGAGAGTGGGGGTGTGTGGAGATGGAGAGTGAGAGAGAGGGAGGGAGAGAGGGAGAAAGAGGGACAGAGGAACTACGACCTGTTGCTACAACAAATAAGAAAATCCAGCCTTGCCAATCCCTGGATGACCACAGGGGTGGGGGTGGTGTGGGTGGGGGGCATCTTGGGACCGTTATCATGCTTGCAATGCAGTCACATTCTCTTGAGACATTTACTTGATGTGTTTGGTGAAAGTGTCTGAAGAAAGGGCAGTGTAAGTACTTTTTACTTCAGCGTTCTGTGGATTACTGGGGAGAAATGAGTTCATACCAAATCCTAGTACTCATCTTCAGTGGGATGGTCCCAAGTGGCTTGCTGTCCATTGAGTGTTTCTGTTGAACCTGAAGGTCACTATCACCACCAGCACCCCCCCCACACACACACACCTGCACTTTCTGAGACTAGATCTTTCCCATGGGATTTCCTGGGGAAGCTATTCAATAGGCAAGATTCATATAGAGGAGAGCGAGCCAATAACCCACAGAGACAATATTTTGCCAGTCATTGGGCTGACACTCTGGTTAGTTCCTATCCCTGATTAGTAATCAGGTCCAGTGTCTAAGCAAAATCAGTCAAACTGGCCGATTCCTGTCTGGAAAGATGAACTCTATTTCCAGAGAACATTCATGAGTCAAAGAGTCTGATGCCCCAGGTTTTCCTGTTTTCTAAAAAGCAGAATTTCTGAAAGAATTTTTCATGAAACCTCAGTCTCACAACCTTAAATTTTGAAGCGGGAATCCCCTTGTTCCGGGTACAGGGGTCCCTGCCACTGGGCACATATGGAATTGTAAATTACATATTTATATCTCAAGATAAATGTCTACACTTCTCCAATATACCCAGACACTTGAAGCAGACTCAGGTGAGTAGAACTCAAGATGAATATGGGTTGCTGGTCTGTATTGACGGGAGCTAACATGTTCCTCAGTTTCTGACTCCAGGCCAGAGTGTGGTGGGGAGTAGACCATAACGACCCCTGGCATGTGGTCAGCTACCTTCACTGCCATCAGAGTGGAGAGAATCACAGTAGGATCCTTTTTACATTGTCCTGGAGCCCCTCAGACCATCCTTTTGACCCAGGTGATATCAATGGGCTCCCAGAAGGTGAAATATGTCAGAACTGGAGATCCCCTGGGTGATTTTTAGTGGTGATTAAGGAAAGACCAGCATCACTGAGGTGAAATATAGGAAATGTTTTCTGAGAGCACAAAGAAGCTGTACTCCAGACATAGCCAAGTGTTCCTCATGCTGCAGCTGTACTTGGTAACATGTAAGAATCATCCAGGTGGTACTGGTTTTGAAGGCACGAAGGCATCATGAAGAACAGCTGAGGCTTGGTACTGTGAGAGGCCATGGAAGGCCATTGGTGAAAGTGTACCCTCAGTTGTAATTGACAGCCCAGGACTGAAGGGGTCATGCAAAGGAGTTGAGGCTTGGTACTATGAAGAGAGCCTGTGAGAGGCTTTGGTGAAGTATAGTTGCAGTGGAAGACCCTAGCATATTGGAGATGCCAGTACCATGGGATGACCACCAAGAACAGCAGTGGCAGTGGAGTGGATCAATCTGAACTTAGAGTGCTACAAAGGGCAGAGCTGGAGAAGTGACACCAGCTCTTTGGAGATACACAGAAGATCATGTGTGGATCTCAGACACTGGAACAAGAAGCTGTGAAACTGAAATTGCCTTGGGGTACCCAAGATGTTAAAGATGCCAGAGCCACAGGATGCCTGCCAAGGAAAGCTGCTAACAGGGAGTGGAACAAGCCCAGGAGAAAGAACCTTGTTGCAGTCAACAAAGATGAAAAAGGAGTTGAATATCTGAAGACTGCTTTGCCATCAGTCTTGGAGATGCAGAGTTTGGACTTTGCCCAGCTGGTTTCCTGTCTTGCTTGGGGGATTACAGTTAAGTGATTGAATGAATCTCAAAAGAGACCTTGAACTTTGGACTTTTAACACCGTTGAGACTGCTATAGTCTACCGGGACTTTTGAAGTTGGACTAAATGTATTTTGCATTATGCTATGTTTAAGTATGGCCCCCATAGATTAATGTTTGAACAAGCCTATGGGGGCCAGGGAGTGGAATGTGATGGTTTGTATATGATTGGCCCAGGAAGTGAACCTGTTAGGAGGTGTGGCCTTGTTGGAGTAGGTGTGTCGATGTGGGTGTGGGCTTAAGACCCTCCCCCTGGCTGCCCGGAAGTCAGTCTTCTACTAGCAGCCTTCAGATGAAGATATAGAAATCTCAGCTCCTCCTGCACCATGCCTGCCTGGATGCTGCCATGTTTCTGCCTTGATGACAATGGACTGAACCTCTGAGCCTGTAATCCAGCCCCAATTAAATGTTGTCTTTTATAAAACTTGCATTGGTCATGGTGTCTGTTCACAGCAGTAAAACCCAAACTAAGACAGAAGTTGGTGTCTGTTCACAGCAGTAAAACCCTAACTAAGACACCTGGATAGCCTGATGAGAATCCTTTATGGAGGACTGGAGGGCCTGGAGGGACTTGAGGAAGGAGTGGTTAGAGTTCTGCCTACTGCTGCTCTCTGATCCTGGGAAGCAATGAGAGAAGTCTTCCTAACTTAATCTCATGGGGTAAATCCCTCCCTAAGTGGGTTTGAGCACACCCCAAGCAAAGCAAAGGAAGGGGGTCTACCCAGTCTTTGCTGGCCTCTTCTGACAGCTTTGTTAGAGTTTTGCTTTTCTACCTGCCCAGAACTCTTTTCACACGAGGAAGGTTTCAATTTATGTCTAAATGCTTAGCTACTAATTGAGAGGTTTTGGCTCTGAAACCTAGGCCATTGTTGGACTCCATAGCTAGGGAAAGCCAAATCAGGAGGAGCTTTGAAGCCACAAATTGAGTTTAGGAGCAGAAAGCATATACCCAGCTGGAGAACACAGCTATAAAAACGAACATCTCCATTCAGCCTTCCCAGGAAGGCTGATCTTGAAGAGGTCGGTTTTCCTGGGATTTGCCAGTGTGTTGGACTGTCATTTGGACCCTGTCCTGGGTATGGTCTCTCTGTTTTGGATTAGTTTAAGCATTAACCTGAGGTATGGCTGAGACATCTCACACTGGGCATCCAGTCTAGGAATACACACACCCCTTAGTCTGAGCCACTGAGAAAGTTTGAAGGACACCAGATGAGCAGCCTGGAGCAGGTCAGTCACTAGAGCATTGCCTGTCGTTTCCAGGAGAGAATTTTCTCTCTAGTTCCCTCCACCCAACTGTGGGTCTCAGCCGTGCATTTCTTCTTTACCATGGAGTCTTATGTATCAGCATATAGGAGTATGCCATCAGTTATCAATCAGCCCCACTGGTCTTAGAGACAATAGTGGTACAGCCAGCTCAGTGGTCCAGGAACTGAGGACAGCAATTTGCAGGGAAAGGCATAAAGGCTCTGGGAGGGCCAAGATTTTTTTTTTGTCATGTCCTTTCCCCCAGTAATTGAAAAGCCCTCTTTTTCTAAGCCTCATACCGTGGACAGGTGTGGTAGTTAATACATAACATCTGGTCCTGAATACGGTGGTGGACTTCCCTTTCCTCATCGGAGAACCTGGATCAGACTGATCAATAGTGTCAATCTTGCTGAATGAAGTACCAGGCTTGAAGCGATGTCACAGCTTCTACAAACAGGGTTTCATTTTTTGCCTTGTGACACTGTTGGATGAGCACCTAAACGTGGTCATCAGGAAAGGGGGTAGCAGATAGTGACAGTGAGGTTTTCAAACCAGTTTCATGGGAGGCCCAGGAATGGGGCCTGCTATTGGGTCACACAGGCACTGAACAGCCAGTGTTCTGGTGGTCTAGTAGAGGGCCTGAAGTCTACCATAGGGTGTTGTGAGCATAAGCTCCTGACCCAGAGTTAGCTTGTGTTTTGTTTTTGTTTTTTGTCCATTAGATCAACAGCAGGAGCCACTGCTGTTACACAAGTTGGCATGTGGCTACATGGTCTAGTGATTTGGACAGGTCTATCACTGGGCTTCTCCATGGCCCCAGTGTTTGGGATATATAGCTTTCCTGTTTTGTTTCATGGACAAGCAGATGGAAACATTTTGAGACATCTGGAAGTGATGGGGCTAGAGCTCAAGTCAGAGCTCTTTTGAAAGCTTCAAATGCCTTTTCTTTAAGTCTCAGCCCAGATTAGCAGCTCAGTGTCCCCCTTTGTGCTGGTACAGAGGCTTTGCTGTTTCCACAAGCTCTGCTATGCAGAGGCAGCAGCAGCTAGCTGTACGGGCTGGTTTTGTGTGCACTTGACACAAGCTGGAGTTATCACAGAAAAAGGAGCCACCCTGGAGGAAATGTCTCCATAAGATCCAGCTGTAAGGCATCTTCTCATTTAGTGACTAAGGGGGAGGGCCCATTGTGGGTGGTGCCATCCCTGGGCTGGTAGTCCTGGGGTCTATAAGAAAGTAAGCTGAGATAGGCAGGGGAAGCAAGCCAGTTAGTAATATCCCTCCACGGCCTCTTTGTCAGTTCGTGCTTCGTGACCTGCTTAAGTTCCAGTCCTGACTTCCTTTGCTGAAGAACAGCAATGTGAATGTGTAAGCTGAATGAACCCTTTCCTCCCCAATTTGCTTCTTGGTCGTGATGTTTGTGCAGAAATAGAAGCCCTGACTAGGACACTAGCCATCACTTGGGCCTCTCAAACCTGTCTCTCAGTGTTAGTAGTTGACCCTGAAGAGTGGCAGCAGTCCTCGTCTGAGACAGCTGCTCTCCAGGACAGGGAGCTTCTGAGGTATAAGGGTGGGCTTTCTAGGTTGA
>OZ030009.1:38115159-38160159 GCA_964023405.1 Apodemus agrarius
ATTACTATTTTTAACTTTGGTTTTTCAAATTATAAATAGTTTGGAGAATAATACAGTTTCACAAGGAAGACTGATATTTTAAACACACAAGCACACATACATTATCTGAACTCTACTGTCTTAAATGAAAAGCTTGCCAAACTAGCACTAGGCCCATTCTGTTTGGAGGAACCAGGGAATCAGAACTTCAGGAAGTCCTGGAACCCCATAGTATCTCGTATCTAGTTCTGCGATGCTCCCAGCGGCCATCTCCGTTTGATGGAGGAAACTAGCTGGCAGGCAAAGGCTCCAGGCTGGCCCCTGGGCTGAATGAAACACAGACTAGCTATATCCTTGAAGACTGAATTACAGGATACCCAGAACTCTCGAAGCCCTAGATGCCCTGGTGGGACCTTTTGTGTTTACAACTGTCTTTACCCTTGCTGTGTATTTCTGTTCAGCTTTCTCTGTTCTGCAGATAGATTCTTTAACTACTGTGCAGGCAGACTCACAGCATGACTTCGGATTCCATCTTGGTCAGATTTCTGCTCTGTCACAGACCAGCTCCCGAGGTGTAATGCTTAATACCGATTCCCCAGGGTTCCCAGATGAGTCCACCTGTGGACTGGCAGGCAGGTGTATTGGTTTGAGGCCCATCCACGGAAGCATCGGCCTTACTGGCTTTCAGATGCATGTTCTTTTGCAGTTTGCAGATTGTAACTTTGGATATTGGTCAACCAGTTTTCTCTAAGCAACATATCCTAAAGTTTGGTTTTGCTCCAGTAATTTTTTTTTTAAATACTTATTTTTACGTGTATGAGGGTTTTGCTTGCATGTATGCATGGGTACTTCCACCATGCAGATCAGAAGAGGGCGCTAGACCGCTCTGGAACCGGAGTTTCAGACAGTTGTGAGGTGCGGTGTGTGTGAGTGTGTGTGTGTGTGTGTGTGTGTGTGTGTGTGTGTATATAAAGAGGGGAGTGGGAGGATGTTGGGAACTGAAACAAGTCCTTAGCAAGATCAACAAGTGGTCTTAGCAGCTGAGTCATCTCTTCAGCCCCCACCCCCACTCCTTTGTTTTTTCCAGTCAGGGTCTCACTGTGTAGATCATGCTGGCCTGGAACACAGAAAGATGCCTGTATCTGTCTCTACCTCTGCCTCCCAGAGTGCTGGGTTTAAAGGCATGTACCATGCGTTCAGTCTTCATTATTATTGTTGTTGTTGTTATTGTTATTATTTAATTTCCACTTCTATCTACCTACCAGTCATCTTACTCCAGAATTCTGCCTGTCTGTAAGCCACCAGTCCCCTCTGACTCATTGATTTTGAAGCTACAGTGCAGCCAAGCGGCCACATTTCTGCTGCTCTCTCCTGCAGACAGGGTACCTGTCCAGGCTCAGCCACAGCAGCCTCTGCAGACCGTCCGCTCACTCCCAGAGCCTTGTCTCCCTTGACTCAGCCCTCTGCCCTTCTGTGGAAACCTGGAGATAGAGACCCGAGATTCCTGTGCACCCCCCCCATCTCCCTCCTACCTGGAGATTTGTTTCCTGTTTACCCAGCCTCAGTTTCCCAGTGGCTACAAACCAGCAAACTTGTGCAACTGTGTACTCTCGGTTGTCATCTAGGCCTGCACTCTGCAACTCTGCCATGTCTATTAATGAGTCCATTAGGTTTTAAATAAAATGTAATCGGGGCTTTAATGCTTTAAAGCGTGAATGCTTCATGGATTGTTATGATGAGTTTTAGTGAAATTTGAGGGAAATGATCGGGGTTTTAGGATGGGTTGGGAATATGTTACCATTTAAGTTAATGGAACATAGTCTCCTTTTGTCCAAAAATTCATGATCCAGCATATTAGCTGTGGATAATGAGGGATAATTATTATCTTTTCTTTTTATAGTTGTTGCAATTATTGTAAAACCCAAGCATAACATTTCCCTGGTCTTTTACCCCTACTTTAGAGAGTCTTGTTATGAGTTCTTTTTTTGTTTCAGTTGTGTTTTGGAGCCTGAGTGTCCTCTGAGGGCCCATGTGTTGAGCACTGAGCCTCCAAGCTGAGGTGACAGCGGAGGGGATGGAGCCACTGGGGCCCAGGAGAAGGAGCTGGACCTTTGAGGGCATGCCCCAGTGCTGCCTCTCCTTTTCCATTCTGAGTTTCCTCTGCTGAATGCTGCCATGTTGTATTGCTAACCCCAAGACCAAACAAAATGGGGCTGATGCCACCAAACTGTGAACCAGCCCAGTACATATTTCACTGTTTTTGTTTTGTTGGTTTTTGTTTTGTTTGACATGGTCTCCTGTAGAGCCAGGCTGGCCTCATGGCCTTGAAATATTTTCTTAAGATTTATTTATTTATTTATTTATTTATTTATTTATTTTATGTACAGTACACTGTAGCTGTCTTCAGACACACCAGAAGAGGGCATCAGATCTCATTACAGATGATTGTGAACCTCTGGAAGAGCAGCCAGTGCTCTTACCCACTGAGTCAACTCTCCAGCCTCAGCCTTAAGCTTTTAATTCTTGGTCCTACTGTGTCTACTTCCCAAGTGTGGGATATAATTGTGCATCACCAAAGGCAGCAGCATGTCATCATTTTAAGTTACCTAGGAGTTTTGTTACAGTGAACGAAGTGAACACGGTTGTCTTATCAACACCATGGATGAATATCAGAGCGAGAACAGCAAGTGGAACAAGAAGGCTCCAGAAACCCATATATAACTTAGCGTAATACCTATGAGGCTCAAATTGGAAACTGGTCCAGCCAATTTTACCTGAATCTCTTGAATTCTCAGAAATAAATTAAAATCAGGAGTTATGGGGGGGCAGAGAGATGGCTCAGTGGTCCAGAGCCCTGGTCGCTCTTCCTGAGGTCCCAAGCTCCATCCCCAGCACCCAGAAGGTGACCCAGAACCATCTGCACTCCAGTTCTCAGGGAATTCCACACCTTCTGCCCTCTGCATGCACATACCATACTGACATACATGTGGGAAGAATGCCCATCTATGTAAAAATAAACTTTAAAATAGAAAAAAAACAAAAGACAAAACAACCAAAACAAACAAAAACATATGCCTGCACTGGGAATGGCAGAGGCAGGTGTAGCTTCGTGAGCCTGGTCTATAGAGCAAGTTCCAGGACAACCAAGTCTACACAGAGATACAGTGTCTCAAAAAAAAAAAAAACCTTAAAAAATTACCTTGAAAACAAACACACAAACAAACTCGAGATATGCTTGTGTAATTAACATAAAAAGGCAAAAATACTCAGTGTTCAGTGAAGCTCTGGTGGCATCTAAGGGCGGGGCAGCATGGTGTGTGGTTCTAGAGATGAATTTCCAAGCATTTGACTTTGTCTGCCCCGTTGATTGATGAGTGCTAGAGGCCCACTGGTACCTGTCTTATAAAGAACATGAGGTTAACTGGGAAGACTATTCCTTTGAATGGGGTTTATCCATGCAAGGCCCAGAACTCTCCAATGGATCACCTCCCCTAGAGTGTGAATCCAACCCCTCAGTCCTCCAACCTGAGCTGATGGCAGGACGCTGACCAGAGATGATGCTAAGCTTTGGAATCCAATAAGCCCTGGAACGGCATGTTTACTTACATGACTTTGCTGATGCTTCCAATGCACAAAAATTAGTAATGATAATAATAATGTTAATATAATTATGTAAAATACAGACAATATATGTAATATATCATATACAAACACATAAATTATAAATATAATATAAACATAATTAATATTAATATTTGTTTCAGGGTTGTTCTTAGGTTGGTTTTGTTTTTGAGACAGGGTCTTTCTAGGCCGACCTGGACTTGAGATCCTCCTGTTTCAGTTCCTGAATTCTGATATGTTAGGTATGTGCTATCATGCCTAAGGCAGTCACTTATGAAACATAAAACATCTCTAACACTCTTTTATTTGACAATGAACTACCTCCCTAAAGAGCGTTGTGCTCCAGTTAGAGGATAAGAAACCAGAGAATCTGGAAGGGTGGGAGGGTATAGGCCTCATCCTCGTACAGAGATAGTAGATTTGCTCCTGACACTGAAGCCCACACTGCCAAGGCTGTCAGTACAGATAAAGAAACAAAACCAACCAACTAACCAACCAACCAACCAACCAACCAACCAACCAACCAAACACCAGCTCAGAGAGAGATTTCCTGGGCACTGCAAAGACCCAGAGGCAGCAGAAGAGACAGAAACTGTACTTCTGTAAATGTGTTTTCATAACCCGGAAGAAGCACACCTGTGGCCCCAACTGTAATCACTTAGCAAATTTGTTGGGCTCAGGGACTTCCTCATCCACTAAATTTGACAGTTCTTCCCAAATTGGTCTCAGTTTTCACCTCACTTCATACCGTTCCATCATGGCAGGCATCCAGTGAATTTAGGCTTCCCAGTACAAGATAGTAGTAGAATTGCTTTAGGAGCCAACTGATAAGGAAGAGAAATTAGACTTCAGGGCCCAGCTTTCAGCTCTGGCTAGAACTATAGCCCCAGACACTCCTTCTGACTTTAGAAGAAGCCTGAATTAAGACTTCAGGGTCATTTGGCTCTCTGGGGTCTAAACTTCTTGAGTTCTTTGTATATCTTGGATATTAGCCCTCTGTCGGATATAGGGTTGGTGAAGATCTTTTCCCAATTTGTTGGTTGCTGTTTTGTCCTATTGACTGTGTCTTTTGCCTTACAGAAACTTTGTAATTTTATGAGGTCCCATTGGTCAATTATTAATCTTAGTGCATAAGCTATTGGTGTTCTCTTCAGGAAAATTTCCCTTGTACCCATGTGCTCAAGGCTCTTCCCCAGTTTCTTTTCTATTAGTTTCAGTGTGTCTGGTTTTATGTGGAGGTCCTTGATCCACTTGGATTTGAGCTTTGTACAAGGAGATAAGGATGTATCGATTCGCATTCTTCTGCATGCTGTCCTCCAGTCGACCTAGTACCATTTGTTGAAAAGGCTATCTTTTCCCACTCGGATGGTTGTAGCTCCTTTGTCAAAGATCAAGTGACCATAAGTGTGTGGGTTCATTTCTGGGTCTTCAATTCTATTCCATTGATCTACCTGCCTGTCACTGTACCAGTACCATGCAGTTTTTAACACTCTTGCTCTGGAAGCACCCCACAAACCGTAGGAACACAGATCTCTGTCAGACAGGGATAGTTTATTGAACTCACATCCTAAGATTGACCCATCAGGGATATAGCTCATTTTAATCCCTGAAGGTATGACCCAGACCATTGATCAGGTACACCTTATAAAGGGGAAAAACCAATAACCAAAAATGAATACATAGGCAGATGCTGGACACATTGCCTCATGGGCAGCCATTTTAGACATAACAGTTCATATTGGCCTTTAATTTGATGGGTCCTCAGTGAAGTTTATGATTATAGAAGTTCTTAACATTAAAAGTCCTCATAATATACTGAACATAACAGGGTATGTAGTCAGCATGACCCTGCTCTAGGTAAAGTTATTTTTCTGTGTAAATGAATGGCAGGCATGTTACAGCTATACAGGGGGTGCGAGGTAGGCTTTAACAATTAAGCCTATTGTACTATTTGATGTCTACCTGCTTTGTTCTTAGAGAAGAGTGGGATGAGAGCTAGGTCAGGATTTGGTCTGCACTGACTGCCTCAATAGCAGAAATATGGTTTAATTTTGGGGATCTTTGGACTTTGGTGATGGCTTTCCCTCCTATGAGTATTCTCAACTTCTTTGTGTTGTTGTCGTTGTTTGTTTGCTGTTGTTGTTTTTCAAGACAGGGTTTCTCTGTGTAGCCTGGTTATGCTGGAATTCCCTCTCTGCAGACCAGGCTGACCTCTCAGAGATCTGCCTGCCTCTGCCTCCCAAGTGCTGGGATTAAAGATTGCACCACCATGCCTATCTTATACATTCTCACTTTAATAAACTGGTGGTTGTTGTGTTGGGATCATCCAGCTAGACAATTGTGTACTATCTGTCCTTGTCCCCCACTGACTAACCACTGGCTAGAAGAGGAGCTCTGTGCGGTCTCCAATACTTCCAGGTCAATGGAACTGGCAAGTAGCTGTTTCACCAGAGGCTTAGTCTCATGTCCTGCCTTTCTAGAGCAGACAGCAGCGAGCTATAGCACACGTTTCCCTGGCTTAGCACATTTTCTCCTCCAGGAAGGCCTCTGCTATCCCTTTGGCTTTGATGTGTTTGATAAGCTGTTGCCTCAGGCTAATTAGCCAGCCTGGGTCATAGCCGGTCTGTACCTGGCTCATTTGAGAATGTTATGGTCTTGGGCTCTAAAGAGTAGAGGGTAGAAAGGAAGAGTTCAGCTCCAGGCTGGGGCACTTAGTTCCAAGAACAGGCAAAGACGCTACTAGGGGTGCCTTAAGGTCTAAACCGTCTGCCCATTCTATACTTTGTAGATAGAGCATTAGTCTTCTGAAGAGAACTGGAGTCACGATTACTAACTGGTCCAGATCAAGGGATGATGCATACTCATACCTGCTCTGTGAAACAAATGAACTAATATTCACAGGTTAATTTAGGCAGAGCCACAGACTGATCTTGGGAATCTGCTCTTCCCAAGTACAGGAATTGTGGTCCTTGTGTGTATCTCCATATGCAGTTCAATGCTGTGCTGTGCCTCAAACTCAGGGCTTTGAGCATTCGAGGTGAGCACTCTAGTGTTGGCTTACTACACACTACTTACTAGTATGTAACTGAGCTAACTTCAGACATGTGCAACCAGTTTACTCTAGACAGTCAGCCAGGGCAGCAGACATACCTGAGAGTTGTTGAGTTGGTTCCCCAAGATCAAAAAAACTGGAGTGGGTGGGGTCTCCACTGCATGTCCCTCACTTGTACTGCAGCTCATGCATCTTGGAAGCAGGGCATTATGGGGTGTAATCTATCTATGTATCTATGTATCTATGTATCTATGTATCTATGTATCTATGTATCTATCTATGTATCTATGTATGTATGTATGTATGTATGTATCTATCTATCTATCTATCTATCTATGTATCTATGTATCTATCTATCTACCATTTATCTATTTTTATTTACTTAAGGAAGGTTCTTTTAGAGACAGGGTTTCTCTGTATAGCCCTGGCTGTCCTGAAACAGGGCCAGCCTGACCTCAAACTCAAAGCTTCTCCTGCCTCTGCCTCCCAAAATATTGGGATTAAAGGTATGTGCAACCACCACCTAGCCGAGCTATTTACTTTTAATTGTGAGTATACGAATGTCTCTGTGTGGATATATGTTTGTGTGAGTGCTGGAGTGCAGAACAGGGTGTTGGACTCAATCCCCTGGAGCTGGAATTATAGGTAGTTGTGAGTTTCCCAGTGTCAGAGCTGACTGAGTATTCAGCTTGGATCCTCCAGAGTAGCATGTGTTCTTAACTGCAGAGCCCCTAACCTGGGGTTTGAACCTCTGAACTTAACCTGTTTGCTAGGCCAGCAGAAGGCACTGGAAACTGTCATGGGGTATCCATCAGAGAAGACTGCTCAGAGTGTGTGTGGGGCTATTACATTTCCCAATGGGCTTAGTGAATGAGTCAAATCATGAACACATCCTACTTTAAAGAGGTGTATTTGGTCTTAAGGACCATTAATTTTACTGAATAGATACATAATTGGCAATGTAGTTTAAGAGGCAGGGTCCCACCATTAATCCCATCTTATTGACAATTAACGGCCCAGTCAGTGCTGACAGTGGAGTAGTTTAATCAGAGGAGCCGAAATAACAGGCACAGTGCCAGCTCTCTGACGTTTTGCTGCTTCCTCTGAAGGAGGTTTTCCCTAACCATGGCAGGATTTTTTTTCTAATTACTCCTGACCAATGAATAAAGGAACAGGGTTTTGTTTTGTTTGTTTGTTTGTTTGTTTGTTTGTTTTGGATTTTTTTCCCTCCGAGACAGGATTTGTCTGTGTAGCCCTGGGTGTCCTAGAACTCACTCTGTAGACCAGGCTGGCCTCAAACTCAGAAATCTGCCTGCCTCTGCCTTCCAAGTGCTGGGATTAAAGGCGTGCGCCATGCTGCCACCGCCACTGCCACCACTGCCGCCGCCGCAGCCCCCACCACCCGGCTGCAGACCTTTTCTTTACGAAATACTGCAGAGGTGAATGAATGAAAGCCAGCTCTTACAGGATAGGACCCTGTATTGTGTGTAGTTTTGCTCAAGGAAGTGACTCCACGACCCACCACCTACCAGCTTCCCTTGGAGAAAAGACAAACACATAGTGTTGATTGTCAACTAGTCTTTTTGGTTCAATTGCTGGGCACTACTATCATGCACCTGTAAAACTTGACCTCCTTACTCTCAGGTTCCTACCTCCCACCTGCCATTACTTAGTTGGTCACTTGAATCTGGTCCCTGCTAAACATCTCTGACCACCTGCCTATACGAGTGGCCACAGCACACCACTCCTCCTGAAAACTCAGCTGACTGCCTGGTTCTTCCATATCCAAAGCATGGTAGAACTCCCTCTTACCTTCCTTGTGTCCCCATCTCCTCCTGGGACTTGGAAGTTCCTTTTCTATTTTTCTGCCCAGCAAATGGCCCTGACTCCCCTGGCTTCAAACTTAGGGTACTTGTCTCCTACATGTTGATAAAGGCTACCACACATTCTCTTTACAGAAGATCACAATTTATTTGCAGTAGAAATTGTTACCAATCTAAGCACTGGCACAGTACTTGAAACAGGACGTCATAGACATGTGAATATAAGGATATCCACAGAGTCTTTGTAATCTTCAAAGTTAGTGGGAGATGTTTTAGAACTGTGCACATGTCCTTATGGCCTGACGGGTTCCTGTGCTGGCTAGGATTGCATGTGCCATGCTTTTATATGCACCTTTAGGTTATCCAATCGTCGGAATGACTTGTCGCATAACACACACTGGAAGGGCATAACTCCACTGTGCGTCCTCATGTGGCGGGAGAGCTCATCTGAGCGCTTGAATGTCCATGTGCATCCAGAGCTCTTGCATTTGTAGGGCCTCTTCCCTGGATCGGAGACAAAGAGATGCTCGTTACAGTAAGGGGAAGCTGGGCCATGAGTCCTGAGGGACACAGAGAACAAGATTTAACAAGATGGTCAGAGAGGGCACTGAAGTAAGAAAAGGAGGAGCTGGGCAGAAAGATGAGCTGGAGAGTGGAGGAGAACTTCAAGGACAGGAAGAAAGAGAAAAACAGGAAAAGAGGAGGTAAGGAAGGGATGAACAAGAAAGCCAATGAGGGAGGGAGTGACAAGGGAGATGGTCCTAGAAGAGAGTCCCTAAAGAGGTCAATCAGAGGCTGAAATAAACTTAGGCAATGGTCCTATGTCCTCGGAGACTCAGGTGGTAGGATTTCTTGGACCTGGGTGTTCACGACCAATGAGACAACATGGTGAGAACTCATCTCTGAAAAGAAGAGACCAGAAACCTCCACAAGGGAACAAATTAATACACCATTATCCCATCATGCAGTGCAAAGGTCACCACAGAAGCCTGTGGCACAGTAGACACTGCCACTATAGCCTGGATTATCAATAAAACCTCTGTATCCATCTTCAAACTTGCCACTCTTCCACAAAAATTTTCTGGCATGACAGAGCTCCAGGAAGTGGCAATAATCTCAAATGAGGGTCAACCTTTATAAAGGAAGATGTGTAGCCACTTTCCCCCCAACTGCCATGTACAGACAGATCCTCACTCACCAGTGTGTTGGCGTTCATGGACTTTGAGGTGGCAAGGTTTTGAAAAAGACTTTCCACATTCATCGCAGATGTGGGTCTTCCCTTTCTTTTTGGTCTGGTTCCTGAGGCCCTTCTTCCTCTTTGGGCGATTTCCTGGTAGCACAGGAAAGCTTGAGGAGCATGCTGAGGGCTGTCCTGGGTCCAGGTGTGAGTTTGAAAAGTTGATGATTCTGTCATCATAGGGCATCTGGCTACTATCAAGGGACATCATCAATCCTGTATTACTGGCCTGGTCCCCAAAGGGGGTTGTCATTGGCATGTAATGGAAGGTCTGCTCACCATTGGGGGTTGTTGTCTGTCCCCCATTGGTTAGATTACTATCCAGGGTTGGCCTATGGTATCTGTAGATGGTCTGATCATCATTGGGGATTGTCTTCTGACTTCCCCAGAGAGTCTGGACACCAGTTCTCTGAGCCCTGTAGTAAGATGCATTACTGCTGGGAATCATTGTCTGACTCTCATAGAAGGTCTGCTCTCCATTGTGGATTGTCCTTTGACCTCCATAGAGACTTTGGTTACCATCACAGGGTGTCGTCGAGTTTCCATCAGAGGTTGGATCATCACTGGGAGTGGGCTTCTGACCTCTATGGAGAGCTTGATTGCCATGGAGGGGCATTTTCTGACACCCATAGACTGTCTGATCAACATTGGCAGTTGTCATCTGACTGCCATAGAATGTTTGGTTACCCTTAGAGAGTGTCATCAGTGTCCCATGGGTGAGGTCAACAGTGGAGATTGTCATTTGACTTCTTCAGAGAGACTGGTTAATATCAAAAGGTATTGTCTGACCCCCATAGAGAGTCTGGTTAGAATCATGTGGCATTTTTTGACCCCCATAGAGAGTTTGGGTATTATCAAAAGGCATTTTCTGACCCCCATAGAGAATCTGGTTAGAATCATGGGGCATTTGTTGACCCCCATAGAAAGTCTGGTTAGAATCAAGGGGCATTGTCTGACTCCCATAGAGAGTCTGGTTTGTCTCAAAAGGCATTGTCTGGCCTCCATAGAAAGTCTGGTTAGAATCATGGGGCAGTGGGTGACCCCTATGGAGAGTGTGGATTCCACTGGGAACTGCCATTTGATCATTATAGTAGATCTGATCACTATTTATCTTATCTCCATAGACATTCTGGTCAATGTAGGTTGTCATCTCATCCAAAATGTTTCTCTGGTCACCACTGCCAGTGGTCACCTGACTTGTATTGACATTCTGCTCCCTATTGAAGGTCATATTCTGATGCCCATGGTAAATCTGATCAGCATTGGAAGTCAACATCTGACCCCAATAGGAGGCTTGGTCATCCCCGGAGATGACTGGACAGTCTCCAAATGAGGTTTGGTCAGCATTGTAATTCACCGTGATGCCGTCATGAAGAGTAGCTACCTGATGATCATGAAGGGCGTCATGAAGAGTAGCTACCTGATGATCATGAAGGGAGTTATTCTGGCTCTCTTCAATAGAAATGGTCCCCTTGTTTCCTGTGGCTGATGGCATCTGGTATCCAGTGAGTAAGGAGTTGGAGGGATCATTGACATCTGTCACCTGTGAGCTTGCTGTGGAGATCATCTGGACAACAGGCACAGCTTCTTGTCCTAGAGGACCAGCCTCACCTGGTTCGGCAAGTGGTATATTAAGGGCTTTTGCAGGCTGTGCTGTTGAGACTGGCTGGGAGATAGTAGAAGAGTCAGAGGTCATCATTGTGGCACTACAGGAAGTCATGACTCTGGGCTGACTTGCACTGGCTGTCATTTGCAGAGGCTGTGAGAGGCTCCAAAACCTGAAGCTAAGCTGGCGCTCCTAACCTGTCCTTCTGAGTCAGGAAGACTTGGAGAAACCCAAGTACCTCAGATGTTTGGAGGATGGAGTTGAGCTTTTTGTGGAACTGGATTTTCAGTTGTAAACACGTAGGAAGAAAACCCAGAAGGTCAATGGACACCCCCTTATATCCTGTTCCATACACTGCCTCTCACAGATGGCAAGCTAACCCATCCCACCATCTTTTCCTATTCAAAAGAGGCTTTCTAGACATTTTAGAAGAGAACCAGTTAAATGAGTAAATTAGCTTTTGAAGGAATTATGTAACATTTCTACCAATGACTGTGGGACACAGGAGTCCTGGCTATTGTTCCTTTAAGGAGAAGCAGGTACTTGTAGAGCACACTCTACTGTATGGCTACAAATGCATTAAAAGCCTGCAAACACAAAACAGCAAGCTCCCATTATTTACAATTGGGGTCATATGAATAAAACAAACTCCAAGGTGTCCAGGAAGGAAATAAGATTAGAACAGATCTAATAGAGAAAAGTCAGATATAATAAAAATCGATAGTTTTTTTGAAAAGATCAACAGACTTGGCGAATTTATTTGTAAATTGAAGGGGCAAGGAGGCTGGCAGGATGGCAAGTCGGCAAAGCATTGTCATCCACACCCGAATCCACAGAATGACAGAGGGAACCAGATGTTGTCCATTTCCTGTGCCCACAACAGGTACCCTGTGGCACGTGCATGCACACCAGTCTGCACATAGTGAAGAAGCCACCTGGGGTGACAGTCCTACAATTCCAGCGACTTGGAAGGTTGAAGCCAGAGGATTGTAGGGTCAAAGTCTACTAGGGCTATTTAGAGCAAAAGATTGGTTGGAGAGGTTGGAGAGATTGATATGTATATATTTTCTTAAAATCCTGCTGAAATATATATGTGTGTATATACAATTCATATGTGATTTATGGTAGCTCACAAAAACATCGTTTAATAGGTTTGCAAGTACTACAAGGCAAAGACCAGGTCATCCACTTGTGAGCTTGCTCATTAACATTCTAGATTCTCTAAGAAGTGGAGGAAAAGCCTAAGGTGAGCTAAAGGATGGAAAACAGGAGCCATTCCTACTTTTGTTACTTCGTGTTAGGTATCTCCAAGACGACCGTTCCCACAATGGCAGTTCACGGCTGTGACTAGTTCATCCTCCTCAGAATGTCTTCACATCATTCGAGCATAATTCCAGGGTTTTCCCAGATTCAAGGGAAGGGGATCCCTGAATTTATGACCAATCTGTTCTATAGAGCTAGTTCCAGGACTGACAGTGCAACTGAGAAACCCTTTTTCAAAACCAACCAACAGACAAACCAACAATAAGAACATTCAAAAGATTGTGATAAAAAAATAAAAAGCATGCAGTGGTGCCACATGCCACATGGTCCCAACACTCAGGAGGCAGATGCAGCTGAATTTCAGGCCAGCCTGCTCTGCAAAGTGTGTTCCAGGATAGCCAGGACCACACAGAGAACTCCTCTGGAAAAATCAAACAATAACAACAATAAGCGAATAAATGTAAAGGTTGGAGAATGTGGCTCAGTGATAGACCAGCAATGCCTACATCACACTGAAGCCCTGTATTCAAGCCCAGCATCTCACAAAAGGGCGGGAGGCTGGGGAAGGCATCAGAGCCTGTTGGGAGAAGCTCTAGGTTAAAACTCCAACAGCACACACACAAAGAGGCCAAGGACCCCAAAACACCACTCATGTTACAGGAATGAATAACACCGCAGTGAAAAGGTGCCCAATATCAGCATAGGAGAGCGAAAGGAGAGAGAGCAGATAATTATTGGACAGGTATTTTTCATTTTTTATTTTAAGAAAAGATTTATTACATGTGAATATAATGTAGCTGTTTTCAGATACCAGAAGAGGGTGTCAGATCTCATTACAGATGGCTGTGAGCCACCTTGTGGGTGCTGGGATTTGAACTCGGGATCTTCGGGGAAGGCCCATCAGTGCTTTTAGCCACTGAGCCATCTCTCCAGCCCCAGCTGGGTAGTATTTACAAAGAAGTACTCCCACATAGTAACTCGCATTGTTGAGCTGTAGAGAATTGGAATGCTTACATACAGCTAGAACTGTAAAATTAGGGCCAGCAGATGGTGAGGGGGGTTAGTGCCTTTAATCCCAGCACTCAAGAGGCAGAGGGACCAACTATGAGCTCTAGGCCAGCCGAGTCTACAGAGTTTCAAGAAAGCTGGGCTACAGTGAAACAGTCTTGAAAAACCAAAAGAAAAGTAGAAATGTAAAATGTCACAACTGCTTTAGAAAACAGGGAGGACACCTAGGGGCTTGATTTATGACACCAAACTGTGAAATGTATCTAGCAGTCTGTCTATCAGCACATGAATGGGTAATTCAATTCAGGATTAACAGTGGAAGAAACACTTGGGCATGCTGCAGACATGATTCCTGAAGGAATGCAGTGGAAGAGACCACACTGACATGTGTCCTCTGCAGACTCACACAGGGAATGCTGGTTTCCTGAGGTGCTGTGGGGGAGGGGAAGGATGAAGAGTTATTCCCTGGGATAGGCCTAGCAGAGCTACATAGGGAAGTCTTCTCTCAAAGCTCAAGAGGAAGCTGAGAGTTGGAGTGGCATGCACTTGGGAGCCACTGGCAAAGCATTATTGTGAGTTCAAGGCCATCCTGGTCTACGAGCAGCAAGGAGTTCCAGAACATTCAGGACTAAATTGAGAAATCGTATCTCAAACTAACTACAAATAGAGAGCCCAGCAACAAGGAAAGAAAGATTGTCCTTACAGGTTATTATAATTTATTATTATCATTATAAGTAAAATAATAAGAATTATGATTATTGTTATTATTATTATTGGGTTTTTTTGAGACAGGGTTTCACTGTATTTGGCCTGGCTGTCCTGAAACTTCTTCTTTTAAGAGTCTGATCTCCAACTCATAGACCTGTGTGTCTCTGCCTCAGGATGGCTGAGTGAGTGAAAGAGTGAACCACCACCCCTGCTATTCATATTTTAAACCATATTTTTAGTTGTTCATTTTGTTTTTGTTGTTGTTTTACTACTTTTAATTTATTATTTATTTTTCATTTGTTTTGTTTTTCAAGACAGGGTTTCTCCAGCACTGGCCATCCTGGAACTAGCTCTGTTGATCATGCTGGCCTCGAACTCAGGATCTGCCTTGCTTGCCTCTGCCTCCCTAGTGCTGGGATTAAAGAAAAACAGCACCAGTGTCAGCCTAGTGTTTGAACACGTTAAAAAAAGTTTGTGGGGCTGGAGAGATGACTGAGAGGTTAGGAGCACTAACTGCTCTTCCAGTGCTCCTGGGTTCAATTCCTAGCCACTACATGTTGGCTCACAACCATCTTTAATAGGATCTGATTCTCTCTTCTGGTGTGTCTAAAGACAGCAAAGTATCCACACTAAACAAACAAACAAATCATCTTTAAAAAAATTTGTGAGAAGCATGGGGGAGGGGTGGCAGTTTTCCTGGGTGGGTCAGGTTGTGTGGGAGATTAAGGTAAAACAAAAGGTGGCTGCTCACACCTTTAATCCCAGCTCTCAGAAGGCCAAGGCTGGTGGATCTATGAGTTCTGCCCTGCCTGGTCTACACAGGGAGTTCCAAGACAGCCAGGGCTATACAAAGAAATCTAGTTCCAAAATAAACAAACAAACAAGCAAACAAACATAAAACCAAACTTGATAACCAAAAAATACAGCATAAATATTCCAAACCAACAGACCTCTATGGCCCAAGGGAGATGGCTCAGTGGTTAAGAGCCATTTTGTGTGTGTTTGTGTATGTGTGGCTCATAACAGACTCCAGGTCAAGGGGACCTAACTCTCTTTTGGTCTTCAGAAGCACATACACTCATCTTCACATATCAAGAAACATGGTATTACAATTATATAATATATAAAATATATCATATAAATACATATTAAAAACAAAAGATAAATATTTTAAAACACAGACCAGAAGAGTATTCTAAACTTCCTGTCCCCTGACTCCACACTCATTCCCAGACAGCCAGGCTGGAAGCTACTCTGGGGAAATCCCTCTAATTTGTCCAAAGAGAACCTGCCAGAACCAGATCAGAATCTGAGGACACAGGAAGCAGGAAAGGAATCCTTGTGCACAAGACAGTACTGATTCTGGTCTATAACCTACAGGCCCTCAGGTATGCCAATGGGTCTGAACTCCTGGACAGGACCATTACGAGTAGGACTTTTAGAGGCCAGGCCTGGTGGCACACATCTCAGCATGGGGGAGGCAGAGGTAGATGTATTTCTGTAAGTTCTAGGGCAAGCTGGTTTACAGAGGGAATTTTAATCAAGAGAGGTCTTACCACCAAACAAACAAACAAACAAAAAACAAAACCAACCAACCAAACTAAACCAACCAAAAAACCCCAAAACAAAACCACCTCTACCACCATGACCAACAATAAAGTCTCGCCAATTATGTAATTTTGATGTGTTTTAGAGAGTGTCCATCTACAGAGCCCTGGCTGTGCTGAAATTTACCAGGTGGATCAGGCTGGTTTTGATCCACTTTGCCTCTGACTATTCTCTGTAGTACAGGGATTAAGGGCAAGTGACACCATGCCTGGCTTCTTCCTTCCTTCCTTCCTTCCTTCCTTCCTTCCTTCCTTCCTTCCTTCCTTTCTTTCTTTTTTTTTTCTGGTTTTTGGTGTTTGGTTTTTTTGAGGCAGGGTTTCTCTGTGTAGCCTTGGCTGTCCTGCAACTCACTCTATAGACCAGGCTGACTTCGAACTCAGAAATCTGCCTGCCTCTGCCTCCCAAGTGCTTGGATTAAAGGCATGTGTCATCACAGCCTGGCTTCATTTTATTATTTTAAATGTATTATTTTGAGACAGGCCTTGACTGTCTGGAAACTCCTTATGTCGACCAGGCTGTCCTTAACAAAGCACAGTTCTCAGTACTGGAGAGATGGCTCAGGGGTTAGGAGCACTGACTGTTCTTTCAGAGGTCCCGAGTCCAATTCCTAGCAACCACATGGTGGCTCACAGCCATCTGTAATGAGATCTGACACTGTCTTTGAAGGAAGTTTTAAATTTTTCAGAGCCCACGATAGAGGTAGTGAAGGGTTAAAATTTAAGTGTCCAGGATCTATAGTCAGGCAGACAGACTAAGAGGAAGAGATCAAGGACAGGCCTGTGCATTTCCGAGCAGGCCTGGGCCAAAAATTAAATCAAGGCTGCCAAATCATCAAAGAAGCTTTGCTGCTTTGCTGATCATGGCGGATAGACAATCTCCACAAGGCCATAGACCATCTAGAATAGCCTACATTCCTCCTTTTTCCTTTCTCCTTCAAGGTTAACATGACCCCCTGCAACTGCTTGCAAGCCAAAATAGTTTACCTACCACATAACTGAAATGTAAACTAATGCGTATTACATGGTGATGTAATTTTGCGCCGAAAATAGCCCGCCACTGTATGAATTAACCTACCATGTATAGCCACGCCAACCCCCCCTAACTTTTCCTATATAATCACCTGGACTCTAAGCCTTGGGGTCGACTCCTCTGTCTCCTGCGTGAGATACAAGTCGTCCCAGAGCTCTAATATTAAAACTGCCTCATGCAATTGCATCAAGCTGGTCTCTCGAGTTTCTTGGGGAAGCGCCATCCCGAGATTAGAGTAGGAGTCCCCAAAAGGGGGTCCAACATCTTCTGGTGTGTCTGAAGACAGCTACAGCCTATTCACATACATAAAATAAATATATCTTTTAAAAATCAAGAGATCTTCCTGTTTCAGTCTCAAGGGATGGGACCTGAGTTGTGGTCACCATACACACTCTCCTACTGGCGTCTATCTGGCTCCTGAGTCCTGGCATTCAGGACATCTTCAAGGCCTGCTTCAGGGCTGAGCTGGGACTGCATCTTATATTGGAGAGACAACTGTGATGGATACATTTTTTAAAAAATATATATATTTATTACATGTAAGTACACTGTAGGTATCTTTAGACACACCAGAAGTGGGTGTCAGATCTCATTACAGATGGTTGTAAGCCACCATGTGGTTGCTGGGATTTGAACTCAGGACCTTGGCAAGAGCAGTCAGTGCTCTTAACCATTCAGCCACCTCTCCAGCCCACAGTTGATTTTATTACAATTCCACCCCACTGGCTCGAGCACAGGCTGCGTTTGTCTCTCAACATAAATACATGCCCCTTATAGAATGTCTTCAGGTACTTCTCTCTGACTCAGTTCTAGCATTTCTGACCTCCCCATCTTGAGAACTTCCAGCCCAGGCTGGTAACCTTTCCCAGTGAGATTGAAGACTTACCCAAGCAGATCCTGAAAGTGGACTCCGATGGTAACCACTAGCTGAGGGGATCTAGGCAGATTGGGAGAAACCCATTCTGAAGAACAGAAGTCCTGGCTTGGACTTTTATGGGTTCTCTTGTTGACCACACCCCTTTGGGGGAGGAGCCTAGTGAAGTGAGTGTCTACCTACCCACCCCTTGGGACCATGGGACTTTTGAATTTACTAGCAAGAGGCCTTGGGGAACTGGCTTTTAACATGTGTATCGAGACTCTTTTTGAGGGTTGAACTGCCCTTTCACAAGGGTCGAATATCAGATTCCTGCATATCTGCTAGATTATAATTCATTACAGGAGCAAAACTTATAGTTATAAAGTAGCAACAAAAATAATCTTGTGGTTGGTGGTCAACACTGAGGAACTGTATTAAAGTGTTGAAGTTTTGGGAAGGCAGAGAAGTGCATTGGGGTCTCTCTCCTGGTGTAAGGGTAAGGGCACTGGCCCGATCCATCCATTCCACCCTTACCTTGCGGGTGTTGCTATGGTCATCTTGAGATGTGAAAGTTGAGAAGGAAGGTCGTAAAGAGCCACTCCTTGTGGTCACGCCTTTCATTGGAGTAGCCCTGAGGCAGAGAGGCAGACAGAAGCCTGTGAGTTCAAGGCCAGGCTGCTCTGCAAGGCGAGCTCAGGACAGCCAGGAAGACACAGAAAAACCCTGGCTCGAAAAACAAAAACAGGAGCTGGGTGGTGGTTGTTCACACCTGTAATCACAGTACTTGGGAGGCAGAGGCAGGCAGATTTCTGAGTCTGAGGCCAGCCTGGTCTACAGAGTGAGTTCCAGGCCTGCCAGGGCTACATAGAGAATCCCTGTCTCTTGCTTTAGGATGAAATGTTTTATATATATATATATATATATATATATATATATATATATATATATTAAATCCAATTGGTCCAAAGTTTCAATTAGTTTCACTGTGTCCCTGTTTAGTTTCTGCTTTCCTGATCAGTCCATTGAGGAGAGTGGAGTGTTGAAGTCACCCACAATTATTGGGTTAGGTGCAATGTGTGCTTTAAGCTTTAGTAAGGTTTCTTTTATGAATGAGGGTGCCCTTGCATTTGGAGCATAGATGTTCAGTATTGAGAGCTCTTCTTGGTGGATTTTCCCTTTGATCAGCAAGAAGTGACCTTCGGAGTCTCTTTTGATGACTTTAGGTTGAAAAGTCAATTTTATCTGATATTAGAATGGCTACTCCAGCTTGTTTCCTGAGACCACTAAAATCGGGGACTAGACAAGGCTGCCCACTCTCTCCATATATTTTCAGTATAGTACTTGAAGTTCTAGCGAGAGCAATTAGACAACATAAGGAAGTCAAAGGGATACAAATTGGAAAGGAAGAAGTCAAACTATCATTATTTGCAGACAATATGATAGTTTACTTAAGCGACCCAAAAAACTCCACCAGAGAACTTCTACAGCTGATAAACAACTTCAGCAAAGTGGCTGGTTATAAAATCAACTCAAGCAAATCAGTAGCCTTCCTGTACTCAAAAGACAAGCAGGCTGAGAAAGAAGTTAGGGAAATAATACCCTTCACAATAGCCACAAACAACATAAAGTACCTTGGCGTAACTCTAACCAAACAAGTGAAAGATCTGTATGACAGGAACTTCAAATCCTTGAAGAAAGAAATCGAAGAAGACCTCAGAAGATGGAAAAATATTTCTTGCTCCTGGATTGGCAGGATCAATATAGTAAAAATGGCCATCTTGCCAAAAGCAATCTACAGATTCAATGTGATCCCCATCAAAATCCCAACACAATTCTTCATAGATCTAGAAAGAGCAATTCTCAAATTCGTCTGGAGCAACAAAAAACCCAGGATAGCTAAAACTATTCTCAACAATAAAAGAACTTCTGGGGGAATCAATATCCCTGACCTCAAGCAGTGCTACAGAGCAATTGTGTTAAAAACTGCATGGTAAAGCCGGGCAGTGGTGGTGCACGCCTTTAATCCCAGCACTTGGGAGGCAGAGGCAGGCGGATTTCTGAGTTCGAGGCCAGCCTGGTCTACAGAGTGAGTTCCAGGACAGCCAGGACTACACGGAGAAACACTGTCTCGAAAAGCCAAAACAAAAACAAAAACAAAAACATAAACAAAAACAAAAACAAAAAAAACCTCCATGGTATTGGTGTTGGTTTTTCCCATGCAGTTCAGCAGAGGCAGCGGGAACCTCCTAGGCTGCAAGCTGCGGTGAGGAGGAGAAGCTGGGAGATGTGGGCCGCAGCAATAAGACTAGACAGAACAACTCCACCACGTGGTTTTATTTAAGTTAGGGGTACAGGGGAGCGGGGTAAGGGAAGGCAGGGAGCGAAGAGCAAAAGAGAAAGAGAAAGAGAAACGCTACCCTTTTATATGGGTTGTAATTTAAATTACAGGTAAAATAGGTAGGCCCATTGAATTCTGGGTACATGGTGGCCGTTGCCTTTGTAACAGGCCTAAACTTGCAGGCCGCACTAATTGTCACCTATATGACGTCACAGGTCTCAAGACCAACATTCCTCCATTTCTGTTATTAAAAAAGGAAAAGAAAAGAAGGGGGGTTGATGGTGAAAAGGAATGAGGGCGTCATGTCTCTTAAACTGCTTCCTTGTGTCTAGGGGCGTCGCCAGTTTGGGGGCGTAGCTGATTTTCACCATCGGGGTCCTTGGCATCAGGTACTTCTGTGGACAGTGGCTCTTTCGTGGGCAGCGGCTGGTAATTCTGTAACAGAAGCTGATTAATAGTTTGGTTGGAAATTTTTTGCATTTGCTGTGGGAGGAATGTAGAAACAAGATTAATGAGGCAGGGCGCAAACAACAGCACGAGAAAGATGACTAGAAAGGGTGTTACAAAAGGCAGTATCCATTTCCATATAGGGTTTTCAAAAATCCCAGAACTAGAGGTCTCACGATCTCTGAAGTTTTTTATGTCTGACTGGAGCTCCTGGATTTTGTTTTTCACTATCCCGGACTGGTTGACATAGAAGCAGCATTTTCTTGAAGGAACAGGCAAAGAACACCTCTTTCAGCTGTGAAGACATCCAGTCCACGTCGGTTCTGAAGTACCACGGCTGCCAAAGAATCGATCTGCTTTTGGATAGTAAGCACAGTTTCAGTCGTTGCCTGGAGATCATTTTTAAACTGGGAAGTGAATGTATTGTATTGGGCCAGAGAAGTTGTTATTCCTGCCACACCAGTGCCAACGCCTACGGCTATTCCTGTAGTGACCAAGAGGGGCACGATCTGAACTGCCCTCTCATGTCGAGCAGCTATCGTATCTACCACTGGTATTGGCAGAGGCTCATTTCCCTGGATTACTCCCAGTTCAGGGAAAAGGAGTATTAATGTGCAAACTCCAGACCAGCTGGCAGGTAGGCGATGATATACCTGAGTGCCACAAAGAATTGATGTGTTTTGGATTGCAGGGCATTGTGGCAGAGATGATATATCAAGGCTTATGGTTTTATTACAGTCTAGGGGGCTTAACGTTCCTACAGAACATGTCCCAGAGGTCTTAAAACAGTTTGCCATGCCAAAGAGAGGGACAGAGGTAAGGTATGGAGCCATGGTGACATCAGAGTCAGGACAGCTGACAAAAGGTGAGGTAAGGTTATTTGGCAGTATCATTGGAGAAGCTGTAAGTGATAGTTTTGAGTCAATTCTTGGCGGTACACATAACCAACAATTTTTAAAGTGACCAGGCCTGGTGACATTAAGGAGCTGGTATGCTGAGGTCAAGGTTTGAAGCAATAGACGAAATGACAAGTTAGTGCCATTTATGAGGGGTGCTGTCAAAGAATCGAGGACCTCAGAGGAATGTTTGATTATCTCCCCTACCTTTTCAATACCTAGAGGTTGGGCGATTGAGATATACTTTCTCTGATTATGGATGGTACTTACTGGGGAGCTGGGCCGATTTTTACGATAGAGCTTACCAACAACTCCTGTCTCCCACCTGGAATCCCACGGGTCTTGTATGTAGAAGAAAAGTGTCTTGCGGTGTTGATAGAAGAAATGATTGACCCGTGATCCTAGCATATGTATCTGGCAAGACCAATATGGGCAGCCCCCATATTCGTCCGGCCATCTTCTGCAATAATCTTTTGTCTGGTCAAAGAGAAAGCAAGTATAGAGATCATAATATTTAGATGGGATAACCGATATAGGAATGATCGCAATTTGGACCGGTTCTTGGCATCCAGATATGGATCAGTTTCCTATCCTGTTTGGAAAGACTGTTTGTTATCTGTGGGGGTTTCTTGAACCTCGAATCTCCAGATGTAAGGACTGCCCTTGATGGAAACGAAGAACAGCAGGGGTAGGACAAGAAACCCATGTCTAATCCAATGAGGTCGAGCTCGGATGCCGGAGTGGAGTCTCATGTTCTGGAATTGGGGACAAGGTGGATGATCTCGAAGTCCTCCAGAGCTTAATAGTGCACGGTCCTGTTGGGGTTGACATGTATGAAGAACAGTCATTTTTAGGTAGATGGATGAAAGGTTTAAGGTGAGACAGGTGGATCCAATGAGAGAATCCTTCGAGTTTATCAGCTGTGGGGGTCACGAGAATCACCTTAAAAGGACCCTGCCATTTGGGCGAGAGAGGTGGCAGTCGATGATCTAGAGGAGATAAGAGGACTTGGTCCCCAATGTTGTCAGGCAGTGGACAGGAGACAGTCTGTGGCCATGGTAGATGGTGGTCAGCAAAATTCCATAGGAGAGAACGAAGGTGGCAAAGCAATGAGGTGAGTAGGTGGTCTGGGAGGGGGGGCATTTAGGTGAAAGACCAGGAGTTAAAACTTGACGTCCATACATAAGTTCAAAGGGTGAGATGAGAAGGGGTCGATTGGGGAGAGCTCGTAGTCTGAAAAGAGCCAGAGGTAGGAGTTTTACCCAGTCAAGGTGAAGTTCCTGTGACAGCTTAGCAAGGGTGGTTTTTAAAGAGCGATTAGTTCTTTCTACCTTACCTGAAGATTGAGGATGGTAGGGAATGTGAAAATGCCAAGGGATGTTTAAGGCCTTAGAAAGAATTTGAGAAACCTGGGAAGTAAATTCAGGGCCATTGTCTGACTGAAGAGAGGCTGGAACACCAAATCAGGGGATGATCTCTTGGAGGAGGAGATCAGAAACTTTCTGAGCCCTCTTGTTAGTGGTGGGAAGTGCTTCTACCCACCCCGAGAAGGTGTCCACCAAGACCAAGAGGTACTTGGCACGCTTGACAGTGGCCATGTGGGTAAAGTCAAGTTGCCAGTCAGTTCCAGGAAGGGAACCTCTAGCCTGATGGGTAGGGCAAGGGGTGCTATGATATCTCGAGTTGGAATCTGACATCTGACAAATTTTACAAGAGGCAGTGATAGATTTTAAGAAACTTAAGTCCTCAGGAGTAGGCTGTAAGTGGGTTTTAACAAAAGACGATAAAGCTCGGCTGTTAGGATGAAAGAGTTGGTGAAGATAGGATAGAGTTTGGCGAGCGTCGGGGGGAGAAGGTAGAGATGTGGGTTGAAGTGTGAGGATATCTCAGGGAAGGTAAGATGACTTTAGCCCCCTAAGAGCTGCAGTCCTAGCTGCCTCATCAGCTCGGTTGTTGCCCTTGGAGACAATAGAGTCATCTGTCTGGTGGGATCTGCAATGGACAATCCCAATAGCTGTGGGGAGATGGGAGGCCTTTAGCATGGCTAAAATGTGGCTTGCATTAGTTATCGATCCTCCTGTGCTGGTAAGTAACCCGTGCTCTTTCCAGATAGCAGCATGGGACAGGAGGATATGAAAAATATATTTAGAGTCTGTATAGACATTGAGGGATTGTCCCTGTGCCAATTGAAAGGCACGAGTGAGAGCTATTAGCTCAGCCTGCTGATTCGTGGTGTGTGCAGGGAGGGCCTGTGCCTCTACCACCTCGGTGTCTGACACTATGGCATAGCCAGCTTTTCTAGTCCCTTCATATAGAAAGGAGCTTCCGTCTGTGTACCAGGTATAAATGGCTTGAGGCAATGTGCCCTCCTC
This sequence comes from Apodemus agrarius, assembly GCA_964023405.1. Lineage (NCBI taxonomy): Eukaryota > Metazoa > Chordata > Mammalia > Rodentia > Muridae > Apodemus > Apodemus agrarius. The sequence continues at coordinate 38,139,003 of OZ030009.1, forward strand.
TATGTGTGAAGGATGAGGTAGTAGTTGCTCTAAAGTCTCAGTGCAGGAATGAGAAAGGGAGTGGTTAGTATTAGGTCGGGGAAGAAGATTAGAAATATTGAGAGGAGGACATGATTGGAAGGTGAGCGTGGAATCCTCTATTACCGCTACCTGAAGAGAAAGGACCCTGGAGGGAGGTAGAGTCTGCAAGCCTTTATAAGTTAGGAGCTGCGACACGTTATGAGAAGAGAACACAGTTATGGGAGACCCCAAGGTTAGCTTCTTTGACTCTCAAATAAGGAGTTCAGCAGCTGCTAAGGTACTAATAAAAGGTGCCCATCCTCGGATGGTTAAATCTAGTCTTTTGGACAGGTATGCTACAGGTGCAAAAGAAGGTCTAGCTGGTGACCTAAGACTCCAAGGGCAAATCCCTCCTTTTCAGTTACGTAGAGGGAGAAGGGAAGAGTCAGGTCAGGGAGGTGTAAGGCTGGGGCCTTGAGGAGAGCCTGTTGGAGTCTCTAAAAGGGCTTAGTAACAGGTTTGAGAAGAGGTTCCTGGGTGGGGTCTAATGCTGCCTCATATAAGGGCTGAGAAAGGAGGGAAAAGGAAGGAACCCAAGAACGTAAGAAGCTAGCCATTCCTAGGAACGATAAGATCTCTTCCTTTGCAGAAGGAACAGTTAAAGACTGAATTAGATTTTTTCTATCTAAGGTAATAGCCTTGTGGGTTCGGGTGATTGTTAACCCCAAATAGGTAACCTGAGGAGTAGACAGTTGAACCTTAGAAGGTGAGACCCTGTAGCCTCGACTGGAAAGGAAATTTAGAAGAGTGGAGGTGTCTTCTTGGCTAATCTCTAAAGATGGGCTACACAAAAGAACATCATCTACATAAAGAAGAATTTTTGATCTAGGGAGAGATAGAGAGAGTAAATCAGAAGCCAGAGCCTGGCCAAATAGGTGTGGGCTGTCTCGGAATCCCTGAGGCAGAACAGTCCAGGTAAGTTGGGTAGAAAAGTGGGTATCAGGACTCGTCCAGGTAAAAGCAAATATATTTTGTGATTGAGTGTCAAGAGGGATAGAGAAAAAGGCATCTTAGATCTAGGACTGAGAAATGAGAAGTTCCTGAGGGGATAGTAGAAAGAAGTGTGTAAGGATTGGCTATGACAGGATAGAGAGGTACCACTGCAGCATTAATGCGCCTGAGATCTTGAACCAGGCGATAGGTACCATTAGGTTTTTTGACTGCTAGTATAGGGGTGTTGAAGGGAGGAGAGGTAGGGCAGAGAAGTTTCTTTCTTAAGAAGTCAGAGATGATAGGCTTAAGTCCCCTGAGGCTTTGGAGAGAGAGCGGGTATTGAGTTTGGGTGATGTACCTGGTAGGGTCCAGTAACTGGATAACAACAGGAAAATGATGTCTAGTGACAGAAGGATTCTGGACATCCCAAACTCTGGGGTCCACCTGAGAAGCTGGTAGAGGAAATAACGTGTTAGTGTTAGTAAGTTTACTGGCTAGAAGGAGAAGTAGGGAAACTGCTGGCGAGCTTGGGTTCAGGCGAGTGAGGGGGGCAAAGGAAATTGAAGCCCCCAACTTAACTAAAAGGTCCCTACCTAATAAGGGAACAGGAGAAGTTGGCACTACCAAAAAGGAGGGTGAAGGGTATGTTTCTAAAAGTGCAGCTAAGTGGTGGAGTCTGGTGAGGAAGTTAAGGCTGTCCCCCAACCTGACTATGGGGAGACATGAAGGTGAAGTGGACCCCCCAAACGCCACCAGGACCGAGTATGTGGCTCCGGTGTCCAGGAGGAAGGAGATGGGCCGCCCACATACCAATATAGTTACCCGGGGCTCCCTGCTGGTGATGGGTATTGTCGGGTCAAGAGAGCTCCGGCCCCTTCAGTCATCCATAGCCAAGCCTAGGAGGTCTGTTGGAGGAGTATCTGGGCGAGATGGCCTTCTGTTCTGTGCGACCCAAGGGCAATCGATCGCCCTGTGTCCCTCAGGATGACACTCAGGGCATGGTCCTCTTGGCTTGTGGGGGTTGGGGCAATCCCTTGCCCAGTGACCCTTTTGACCACATCTATAGCAGGGAGCTGATGGTACTTTAGCCAGGATCCCGGGGTGGTAGCTGGAACTGGTCGGACAGCCTTTGCCAGCATGTGGTATTTTTGTTTTCGGGCTTTCTCATCTCTCCCGCGGTACACCTTAAAGGCCAGTGCTAAGACTTCTGCCTGGGGAGTTAGAGGCCCCCTCTCCAAGCATTTAAATTTAGTTCTTATGTCGGGATAGCTCTGGGAAAAGAAATAAGTCATTAAAAGTTGCTTACCTTCCGGATTCTCGGGATCTAGATTAGTGTACTGTAATAAAGCCTTTGTAAGGTGATCTAAATACTGAGATGGATTTTCCTGTTTGTCCTGGACAACTTCCTGGAGTTTTTCAAAGTTTACTGGCTTTAAGGCTGCCTTTCTGAGACCAGCTATAAGACATGTAATAAACCTGTCTCTGGCTAAAATATCACCTGTGGAATTGTAATCCCATTGAGGATCCTGGTCAGGTACTGCCTCGGATCCAATTGGATATGTTCTGTCTGTCTGGCGAATCTGGTCTGCATGCACTCTCCCCTCTTCCAAGACATGCCTGCGTTCCTCTGGAAGTAAGTTCTTAGTGAGAATCATATGGACGTCATGGAAAATTAAGCTATAGGATTAAGTGATGTACTGAAACTCTTTAATAAAGTTAGAGGAATTGGAAATATAAGAACCCAGTCTGCTTTCTATTTGAGAGAGTTCACTCAATGAGAAAGGAACATGTACCCTAACCAAACCATTAACTCCAGCCACTTCCCTCAGAGGAAGGACTGGTGCTTGGTCAGGTGTCCCCCGGGGGAGGATTGGTTGGGCATTTGTCTGTGGCCTTGGAATGTGTAATAGGAGGGGTAAAAGTTGGCGCCAGTTCAAGGTGTTTGGAATGACCTGTAGCTGGCAGAGAGGGAGGGGAAGGGTCTGGAGAGGTTGGATTAGTAGACTCCGGAACCTGTTGAGAGAGAGAGAGGCTGAAGCTGCAGTTTTGGGAGTAGGCCTGCGGCGGATTAGGGGTGGCTCTTCAGCTGGATCAAACGTGGCACCCTCTAGTGGAAGGTGGGTAGGTTTCATGGCTAAGAGTAGTTGAGAAGGAGAACAAGCAGAGCAGAGAGATGGTTTAGAATGAAGATAAATGAAAGCTTGGACGTAGAGAACCTCATCCCATTTACCTGATTGCTGGCAATATGTATTAAGATCCCTTAAAATGATAGGGTCTAGGGTGCCATTAGGTGGCAATTTGGAGTTATTGTCTAGCTTATATTGAATCCAGATCTTATTATAGAGGTTTATTAGCTTTGATTGCCTCAAATTGGAGGCTAATTTTAGAGATTTGAGATTCTCCAGGAGGCATCCCAGTGGGGTGCCTGGAGGTACTGTCGAAGACAAATTACTGCCCATTGGGTGATGAAAAAAGGTATTAAATATTATCCCAGCATCCTGGGGAAAATATGCTAATACTGCTGCTGCTTGCTAGGCTAGGGACCCAGGCTGTCGCAAGGATTCCTAGGAGGGTCCACACGTTCTCAGAACGTGGAAGGGAAAGTGTCTGCCTGGCCCAGGACTTCCACAGCAGAGTTTTAAACACTTCCCAGTGGGGTGGGAAAAGAAATACCCAAGGGCTGATTGTCCTAATATGAGTGAGTGTTAGCTAGAGGCCAGTTATGTGAGCTGGGTTCAGGAACAAATTTCAACCTGAGGTAGGCTGGCCAATTCCTATCCTTTGGCTGAAATTCCCCTAGCCAACCGGAGTTACCTTAGCAATTTGCCGTGTCTGTTCGTAAGAATGTGCAATCCTATAGCTGGGAACGAGGAGCTGTTTGGTCTGGTCTATGCTGCGTGGTGAGCACTAGCGTGCAGCTCACGTGATGGAAGTTCGCAGCAGAGGCTGCTTTGGAGGTGGCGGCGGCGGCAGTGGCGGCAGCAGCAACAGCAGCAGTGGCAGCGCCCGGGAGGCTGGCAGGGTGCCAGGCAGAGAACCGGCGGTGTTGGAAGCAGTGGCGGGAGACTGCGGTGCCCACGGGAGACTGCGGGCAGCTGTGGAAAAGTTGGCAGCGGTGGCTTAGGCTCGGAGAAGCCTACGCGGGTGTCTTCTCTGCAGAGTCTCTTGGCTTGGCTCGCCAAAATGTTGGTTTTTCCCAAGCAGTTCAGCAGAGGCAGCAGGAACCACCTGGGCTGCAAGCCGCAGTGAGGAGGAGAAGCTGGGAGATGTGGGCCGCAGCAATAAGACTAGACGGAACAACTCCATGTGGCTTTATTTAAGATAGGGGTACAGGGGAGTGGGGTAAGGGAAGGCAGGGTGCAAAGAGCAAAAGAGAAAGAGAAAGAGAAACGCTACCCTTTTATATGGGTTGTAATTTAAATTACAGGTAAAATAGGTAGGCCCATTGAATTCTGGGTACATGGTGGCCATTGCCTTGGTAACAGGCCTAAACTTGCAGGCCGCACTAATTGTCGCCTATATGACGTCACAGGTCTCAAGACCAACAATTGGTATAGCAACAGGCAAGTAGATCAGTGGAATAGGATTGAACCCACAAACTTATGGTCACTTGATCTTTGATAAAGGAGCCACAACCATCCAGTGGAAAAAAGATAGCCTTTTCAACAAATGGTGCTGGTTCAACTGGAGGTCAACAAGCAGAAGAATGTGAATCGACCCATTCTTATCTCCTTGTACTAAGATCAACTCCAAGTGGATCAAGGACCTCCACATAAAACCAGACACACTGAAACTATTAGAAAAGAAACTTGGGAAGACCCTGGAGGACATGGGCACAGGGGGAAAGTTCCTGAACAGAACACCAATAGCTTATGCTCTAAGATCAAGAATTGACAAATGGGACCTCATAAAATTACAAAGTTTCTGTAAGGCAAAGGACACTGTCAGAAGGACAGAATGTCAACCAACAAGTGGAAAAAGATCTTCACCAACCCCACATCCGACAGAGGGCTAATATCCAATATATACAAAGAACTCAAGAAGTTAGACCCCAAAGAACCAAATAACCCTATCAAAAAATGGGGTACAGTGCTAAACAAAGAATGTTCACCAGAAGAAATTCGGATGGCCGAGAAACACCTTAAGAGATGTTCAGCGAGCCGGGCGTGGTGGCGCACGCCTGTAATCCCAGCACTTGGGAGGCAGAGGCAGGCGGATTTCTGAGTTCGAGGCCAGCCTGGTCTACAGAGTGAGTTCCAGGACAGCCAGGGCTACAAAGAGAAACCCTGTCTCGAAAAAAACAAAAAAACAAAAAAACAAAAAAACAAAAAAAAAAAAAAAGAGATGTTCAGCATCATTAGTCATCAGGGAAATGCAAATCAAAACAACCCTGAGATTCCACCTCATACCAGTCAGAATGGCTAAGATTAAAAACTCAAGAGACAACAGGTGCTGGCGAAGATGTGGAGAAAGAGGAACACTCCTCCACTGTTGGTGGGATTGCAAAATGGTAAAACCACTCTGAAAATCAGTTTGGCAGTTCCTCAGAAAATTGGGCATGTCACGTCCAGAGGACCCTGGCATACCACACCTTGCCATATACCCAGAGGATTCCCTGGCAACAATAAAGACACATGCTCCACTATGTTTATAGCAGCCTTGTTTATAATAGCCTGAAGTTGGATACAGAAAATGTGATACACACACACACACACACACACACACACACACACACAATGAAATACTACTCAGCAATTAAAAATAATGAATTCATGCAATTTGTAGGGAAATGGTTAGATCTGGAAAATATCATCCTAAGCGAGTTAACCCAATCACAAAAGAATACACATGAAATGCAATCACTGATAAATGGATATTAATGAGCCCAGAAGCCCTAAATACTCAAGGCAAAATTAGCAAGTCAAATGATTCCCAAGAAGAAGAAAGGAGAGGACCCTGGGCCTGAAAAGATTGGATCCAGTTTTGTAGATCCAGAACAGAGAAATGGTGGTGGGGTGATTGGGGAAGTGTTGCGGGGGAGAAGACTTATGGGACTTATGGTGGTGGTGGTGGGGAAACTGGGAAAGGAGAAAGCCTTTGGAATGTAAACAAAGAATATAGAAAATAAAATTAAAAAAAGAGAAACCCTGTCTCGAAAAAGCAAAAACATAAAACAAAACAAAACAAAACAAAACAAACCCCTTCCCCCCAAAAAATCCCCACACAAACAGGGCTGGAGAGATGGCTCCGTGGTTAAGAACACTGCCTGTTCTTCCAGAGGGTCCTCATTTCAATTCTCAGCAACCACATGGTGGCTCATAACCTTCTGTAGTGGAACCTGACGCCCTCTTCTGGTGTGTCTGAAAAGAAAGAAAATGTACTCACATAAAATAAAAAAATCTTAAAAAAATATTGTACAAAATTCTTTTTTTTTTTTTTTGGCTTTTCGAGACAGGGTTTCTCTGTGTAGTCCTGGCTGTCCTGGAACTCACTCTGTAGACCAGGCTGGCCTCGAACTCAGAAATCCTCCTGCCTCTGCCTCCCAAGTGCTGGGATTACAGGAATGTGCCACCATGCCCAGCTTTGTGCAAAGTTCTTAAAGGACTAATAAAAATATTTTTAAAAAGTTAAAAAAGAAAAAAGCTCAGTGTCTTAATAAAAGCATATTCTTTATAAAAACAGAATATCAAAATCATACAGAAACACAAGGAACCTATAGCTTCTAGATTTGATCCAAGTGACTCTGTTCTCATGGGTTGAGTTCTGAAGTAAAGAAATGACCTGAATTTCTACCTCTCCTTCAGCATCCTACATAAGAAGATTCCATCTCCTGGAGAGTTGGAATTGAAATCCAAAGAATTGCTGCTCAGAAATACTGAAAATCAGGTCAGGTCCCTTCATTAATAATGCTTGTCCTTGTTGATTTTCTTTGGTCTTTGTTTGTTCCTTTGGTTGTTTGATTGGCTGGTTTTTCTAGACAGGGTTTCTTTGGGTAGCCCCTGGGTAGTCTAGAATTTGCTCTGTAGAACAGGGCGGTGTTGAAGTCAAGAGATCCCTTTGCCTCTGCTCTGCCCTGACCCCCACACTGCCCTGGGATAAAATTCTCTACCCTTCTGTCACATTGGGTTCCTGTGTGTTCAAACCCTCTCTTTCCTTGCCTATATGGTTATTTAGAGTCAGAATCAAAGGGAAATATTAGTCTCCAGATGTTGTTCCAGACTTACCTGTTTTTCCCTTCAGTTCTACCAGGTTTTCTTCAAATGTTTTTCATATATTTTGTTGGTTGTTAGATGCACAAATGTTTAGAACTGTTTTAGCTCCTATGCAAAACCTTTCCTATAATCTGTGGGACTTATGGGTGGTGCCTCATGTGGTTAAAAGCACTCGTTCCTTGTTGAGGACCCAGGTCGGATTCCCAGGCTTCTCGTGCTGGTTCATCCCTTAGTATGAACTGTCCTAGGGTTCCCAGCACACTCTGTCCTCTGGCATGTACAGACACAATGCCACACATCCATTCACCCAAACTATAAACTAATAAAAAAGAAAATCCATTCAGCTGATTTTTTATTTTTGATTCTAGGATTTAATTCATTTGCATCTTAAAGTCTGTTCTGTAAAGAAGAAATGTTATCCTATAATTTGCTACATTTTTAGTTTGTGTATGGATTCTCATACATATACATATACATATACATATACATATACATATACATATACATATACTCCATTACAGATGGTTGTGAGCCAACATGCGGTTGTTGGGAATTGAACTCAGGACCTGTTGAAGACCAGTCAGTGCTCTTGACCACTGAAACATTTGTCCAGCATTTGGTGAAAGATTTTAATCTCATATAGGGATATGTGTCATGCACACACACACACAAACACACACACACACACACACTATACTCTCTGTGTGTAATTTATAGATGCATTCATTGGGGAATCTCACTGCCATCCTGGTGTGAACAGCTGGTTTTAATTCCTGGCATCCTAACAGCACTCACATAGAGAATCAGCTTCTATAGACCCCTCCCCAGCAGGTTTTTGTTTAAATGCTACAAAAGTGCATTTTTATGGGTAGCGTGTCCAACATCACGGGTTTCTCATTTTCATTGACCAACTACACACACTGCATGCCTGTTAGATTCGGATCAAGACTTGACTGTTCTAGCTCTCTCCCATCCCCCTGCTTCTCTCCTCATGTTTCAAGGATCAAACACAGAGTTCCATCCCTAAGCAACTCCTCCCACCCTGCTCTACAGCCGCAGACCCAAGAGTGGCTCAGGTTGATCCTATTTATTCATTTGGAGAAGCCAACGAGCCCCTTTGTTCATTTGTGATTGCTGGTATGGAATTTTCCACAGTGGCAACTTTGAATCTCAGACTTCCTCTTAGTCCAGGGTGGACTCCTATTTACTATCTTTGAACTTCTCTGCAGATCCACTTCCTGGTTTGTAATTTCTAATTTGGTTGTGTTAAATGATGGTGCATGTATATTCTCATTAATTTTATTTGTAGTTTTAAAATTGTCAGTTTAAGCCAGGCCTGGTGGCACACACCTTTATCCCAGCACTGGGAGGCTGAGGCAGGCAGAACTGGGTGAGGCAGAGGACAGCCTGGGCTACTAAACTGATCCAGGACAGCCTGGGCGACACAGAGAAATCCTATCTTAAAACACCAAAAACAAACACTAAAAAACAAACGACCCAACAATCGATCATCTGTTCACTATAAAAGAGAAGCATGGAGGTCATGAGGATGATGCAGAGGTTCCTGCAATGCCTGACGCCCATCTCAGTCCAGGAGCCACGGGGTGGGGGGCACAGCAGAATCAGCACAGCAGCCATCTAAGGACATCTTCATTGTCAGTGAGTCCTTGCCTGCAGGTATTTTGTCACTGCTAGAACCTCCTATAGCCTTGGTACTAACTAGGCAAGAGCACAGGAAGCATGTAGAGTCCATGTCCTGGTTTGTTCCTTGTGAATCCACTGAGCATTGATGGGCAGAGCCCAGAAGACTGACATCTGCAGAAGAGCTTATCTTGTGTTAAGATAACCACTGCAGGTAGCCTAAGGTTTAAGCAGCAGGCTGGGTGTTGAGGGTGTGCCTGCCTGGGAAACCTTCCCAGGCAGAGGCTAATGCAATGTTTGAGCAGGACAGATCAGCTAGAGGGCACTTTGTGGAACTCTGCAGGCTAAGAGCCACTTGTGCCTTGAAAGAGCATTTATAGATAGTAGAAGTGATATGACAGGAAGAAAAGGTTAGCGTGCCTAGGGCAGTGGTCTCTTCTTTCCCAAGGCTGCCACCCTTAGCACAGATCCACCTGAATGATGGAGAACTGTCTGTCCTGTCCCCCCTGACTAACCATTGGCTAGAAGAGGAGCTCTGTGCAGTCTCCAATACTTGCAGGTCAATGGACCTGGCAAGCAGCTGTTTCACTGGAGGCTTCCACTCATGACTTGCCTTTCTAGAGCAGACAGCAGCAAGCTTAGCTCATGTTTCCCTGGCTTAGCATGTTTTCTCCTCCAGGAAGGGTTCAGCAATCTGTTAATGTCTTTGATGTGAGTTTGATATGCTCTTGCCCCAGGCTGATTAGCCAGCCAGGGTTAGAGCCAGTCTGCACCTGCCTCCTTTGAGAACCTTATGGCCTTGGGCTCTGTACTGTCTGGTTTTGTGTGTCAACTTAACCCTAGCAGGAGTTATCAGAGAAAAAGGCGATTCAGTTGAGGAAATCCCTCCATGTGATCCCGGTGTGCTGGGCAGTGGTGTTGAAGGCTTGTAATCCCAGCACTTTGGAGGAGAGGCAGCAAGATAGCTGAGTTCGAGGCCAGCCTGGTCTACAGAATGAGTTCCAGGTTAGCAAGGGCTATTCAGAGAAACCCTGTCTTGACAAGAAGAAAGAAAAACTAGAGAGAGAGAGAGAGTGGTGCCATCCCTGGCTGGTAGTCTTGCTATAAAATAGAAAGGTGAGCAAATCAGGGGAAGCAAGCCAGTGAGTAACATCCCTCCATGTCCTCTGCATCAGCTACAGATTCCTGACCTGCTGGAGTTCCAGTCCTGACTTCCTTTGGTGATGAACAGCACTGTGGAAGTGTAATAAACCCTTTCCTCCCCAACTTGCTTCTTGGTCATGGTGTTTCTACAGAAATAGAAACCCTGATTGAGACAGGCTCTGAAGAGCAGTGGGTGGAATGAAAGACTTCAGCTCCAGGCTGGGTCACTTCATTCCAAGCACAGACAAAGATGCCACTAGGGGACCCAGCAGGTCTAAACCATCTGCTCACTCTACACTTTGTAGACAGGTCATTAGACTTGCCCAGATCCAGGGACAATGCACACTCATGTCTATTCTGTGAAGCAATGAGCTAACATTCACAGGTTACTTTAGGCAGGGCCCAGGGAGGACTGCTTGTCCAGTCTTTGCACTTCTCTGCAGATCCACTTCCTGCTTTGTAATTTCACATTTGATGTATTAAACGATGGAATTTCTTATTAATTTTCGTTTTTTTCTTTCTTTTCCTTTTGTTCCTTGTTTTTCTTTTGGTTTTCTACATTTTGTTTTTTTTTTTTTTTTTTTTGAGACAGGGTTTCTTTGTATAGCCCTGGATGTCCTGGAACTCACTCTGTAGAGCAGGCTGGCCTCAAATTCAGAAATCTGCCTGCCTCTGCCTCCCAAGTGCTGGGATTAAAGGCCTGTGTGTCACCACCAGCCACCTTTGTGCAGCTTTAAAAGAAGAATTGTGTTTCTATGTTAGTTAAACAAGAGTTGTAAGAGATAGCATGAAAAAAGTCAGAGAAGGACTAGAAAACCATAATAAGGATAGAGAACAGAAAGTAAGTTGGTATGAAACTTTCTACCTCTCCATGGCTCACTACCCTTTGACCCATTTATCCTAGGACCCTTTGTAGGTCTATTATTGTGATGTTCTTTTGGACCATGGGCTTTTAAACGCCTCGCTACCCTAATACAAAAACAGGTAGATGACTTGGCAGCCAAACCCATTCAGGTACATTGCCATCTTTGGCTATGGAGGATTGAGAGATGGCCACTCAAACGCCCAGGGCAGTCCCAGAACAGCCCAAATGGCACACTCTTATTCTGGCCTGTTTTTAACAAAATATCCTAGCTCAAAGATTAGTCAAAGCCCGGCGGTGTTGGCGCAGGCCTTTAATGCCAGCTCTTGGGAGGTGGAGGCAGGTGGACTTCTGAGTTCCAGGCCAGCCTGGTCTACAGTGAGTTCCAGGACAGCCAGGGCTACACAGAGAAACCCTGTCTCAAAACACACACAGACACACAGACACAGAGACACACAGACACACAGACACACACACACACACACACACACACACACACACACGAGATTAGCTCGCTTGAGTGGGCAGGATAAACGGAGCTCACCTGTGTCAACTCCTTTCCACTTCACCTCCTTGTGACCCCTTTATCATGCCAAAATTCCTGCAGCAATAGCCAGCTTTTCCCAGAAATTCTGAGAAACTGTTTCTGAGAAATGATGCCAGTCCCCAGAGATTTCCTCCCTTTATGTACTTCCCTACACCTTGCTTGCTTCCCCTTATATAGCCTTGAGTAAAAAATAAAAGTTGACATTTTGATGAGAAGACAGTCTTGCTGTCTCTTGCGCACCTTGTCTCTCGCCTTCTCCTAGGTTTTCCGGGGACCCTGTTGACTGTCCTGAGGGTGGGGACAGATTCCAGAAAAGGGGATATCATTTGAAATGTAAATAAAGAATATATTGAATTTATTATTATTATTATTATTATTATTATTATTATTATTATCATTATTATTATTAGGTTTGGTTTTTTTCAAGACAGGGTTTCTCTGTATAGCCCTTGCTGTCCTGGAACTCACATTTTAGACCAGGCTGGTCTGGAACTCAGAAATCTGCCTGCCTCTGCCTCCCAGAGTGCTGGGATTGCACCACCACTGCCCGGCGAATATACTGAATTTGAAAAAAAGCCGGGCATGGTGGCACAAGCCTATAATCCCAGTACTTGGGAGGCAGAGGAAGGTGGATATCTGAGTTCGAGTCTACAGAGTGAGTTCCAGGACAGCCAATACTACCAAGAGAAACCCTGTCTCAAAAAAAAATGAATTTGAAAAAAAAATTTAAGCTGGCAGTGATGGCACACGACTTTGATCCCAGAACTTAGGAGGCAGAGGCAGGCAGTTTTCTGAGTTCGAGGCCAGACTGGTCTACAGAGTGATTCCAGGACAGACAGGGCTATACAGAAAACCCAGTGTCAAACAAAACAAAACAAAACAAAAAAATATTAGAATTTGAAAAAAAAAAAACCTTCACAAACCCTGCAACAACCCCTACCTCCCGAATTTTATGTTAATTACAAATATGTGTAAGTTAGACTCCTGCCCCTGTCATTGAAATGCAAACTCCAGACAATGTAACATTGGCATCTTAGATATAGTTGTAAGTTTCCCTTGCAACACCAGAGCTCAAGCACAACTTTAGAAAGCAAAATTCACCTTCCAACAACCAATACAGTCTCTCCAAGCAAAACTAAATCACCCAATTCTACAAAGTTAGGCTTCCAATTTCTGCCTAGGAAAGCACAACAGTGCAGACTCTAAAACCTCACAGACACACCGCCTTAAATTTTACATTTTATAAGTCTCATTTCTAGGATAAGATTACACAAAATATATTCCAGGTTTAGAGGTACCATTAGAGACTTGATTCCTTGGATTGGCCCATGCCACGTGTTTTTGTTTCAAATGATTCCAACCCCAATTTACCAGTGTTGTGTGCTTGTTTTTATTTTTTTCTTTTTTGATTTTTGTTTTGAGACAGGGTTTCTCTGTGTAACTCTGGCTGTCCTGGAACTTGCTCTGTAGACCAGGCTGGCATAGAACTCAGAGATCAGCTTGTCTTTGCCTCCCAGAGTGCTGGGATTAAAGCAGTGTGCCACCACTGCTCTGCCCAAGTTACCGTTTTTAAGCCAACTTTTGATTACAGATGTTACAAATTTTTAATTATACTCATATCAGTTATAAGCCAGTAATCTGATCACCACTCTTGTGCATGCATACATGGAGACATGCTAATAAGATTCAAGAAACTTCTCCTCCCCTTCCTCTTCCTCTTCCTCCTGCTCCTGTTCCTCCTCTTCTTCTGGCAGCTGATACAGGTGCAGAGGGAGGGCCTATAGTACCCATGGGCCCAGGATTAGGAGGCTGCAGCTGCTTCCTCAGAGGATTCGGCAGGGACTTTAGGGGCTGGGGCCATGGTCAGGCATGGACCTGGTTGAGGCCACTGGGCTCAAGGAGGTAAAGCTGATGACAAAGAGGGGATCCCTGTCCCCAGATGGGTCACATGGTTGAGGACATGAAGACCAAGACCTTGGAAGAGATCTACTTGTCCTCAGCATATCATCTTGGCCAAGGTCTCACTGGACTTGTGGGGAGTTGCTGCTGGGGAAAGGAGATTATCACACCCCACTCATTTCCATGTGAGGTGATAGGTCTTTGTGACTCTGTGCTGGTGCATCTCATCACTGCCACAGGAGATAATGGCATTGTCTCTGCTCCTGTGCCCAAGAATCTACTGATGATGGCTGGTGTAGATGACTGCTACACATCAGCCTGAGCCTGCACTGCCACCCTGGGCAACTTTGCCACACGTACCTTTGATGATACCATCTCCAAGATTTACAGCTACCTGACCCCAGACCTCTGGAAAGAGATTGTATTCACCAAGTCTCTGTAACAGGAATTCACTGATCATCCTGTGCAAACCCACACCAGAGTCTCTGTTCAGAGGACCCAGGCTCCAGCTGTGGCTACCACATAGATGTATTTACACAAGAAAAATAAATGAATTAACTCTGTTCATAAAGAAAAAAAACGTAGGAAAGTCCCAAAGAAGCCATGTCAATTCCAGTATACTGAGTTGAACTATAAATGAATAATAAACCATAATAGTTTTCAATGAATGGCTAAAATTACCCCTAAGGTGTAGAGCATCCTCTGGTCTTAACCACATGTCTCTATCTTGACTGACAAGCAGCCCTCCTCTTGTCTGTGGGGTATCCTCACAGGGCTGGAGTTATGGAAAGACACAAGATTATGGCTGGCTCATGACTTGCTGATAGTGTCTGAACGCAGGTTCAACATGCAGGGAGGCAATCTTAAAAACTGAGCCATCTCTCATCACTGCACACTTGGAAGGAAAATGTTTTTAGGCAAAAACAAACTAGCTGTCTTAAAAGAATGCTCATGAGGCCGGGTGTTTGTGGCACATGCCTTTAATTTCTGGCACTTGTGAAAGTAGAGGCAGATGGATCTGTATCAGTTCAAGGCCAGCCTGTTCTACAGAGTAAATTCAGGACGGCCAGGACTATACAGAAACACCCTGCCCACCCCCCAAGAAAGAAAAGTCAAAAGAGAGAAGAAAGAAAAGAAAAAGTTCAAGAGATGGGTTGGCAAGATAGCTCAGTAAGGACAGAGCCACTCAAGTCCTACCCCTTGACGCACATGGTGGAAATACAGGACTGAATCCCCTGGCTTCAAATTTAGAGTCCATGTCTCCTAAGTGCTGACAAAGAGGACCACATCTGGTCTTTACAGAAGATCACAATTTATTCAAAGTTGAAATTAATATCAATGAAAGCCCTGGCACAGAACTTGTAACAGGATGCCATAGACTTGTGAATATATGGATATTTATTATATGTAACTACTCTAGCTGTCTTCAGACACACCAGAAGAGGGAGTCAGATCTTTTTATGGATGATTGTGAGTCACCATGTGGTTGCTGGGATTTGAACTCAGGACCTTCGAAAGAGCAGTCGGTACTCTAAACCACTGAGCCATCTCTCCAGCCCCCACAGAGTCTTTCTAATCTTCAAAGATAGTGGGAGATGTTTTAGAACCTTACACATGTCCTTATAGCCTGATTGGTTCCTGTGCTGGCAGCAATTATGAGTGATATCGTTTTTTGTTTCTTTTTTGTTGCTGTTTTTGCTTTTTTGTTGATGTTGTTGTTTGTTTTTTCGAGACAGGGTTTCTCTGTGTATCCCTGGCTGTCTTGGAGCTCACTCTGTAGACAAGGCTGTCCTCGAACTCTAAAATCTGCATGGCTTTGCCTCCCAAGTGATTCGATTAAAGGTGTGGGTCAACATTGCAGCGCTTTGTGCATCGATTTATGTGGGCCTTTAAGTACTCCTTTCGTGAATAGGCCCTGCTGCAGAATTCACACACGAAAGGCTTATCTCCAGCATGCTTCTTCATGTGGCGGGAGAGTTCATCTGAGCGGCCGAATCTCCATGTGCATCCAGAGCTCTTGCATTTGTAGGGTTTCTCCCCTGGATCAGAGACAAAGAGATGCTCATTACAGTCAAGGGAAGATGGGCCGTGAGTCCTGAGGGTCACTGAGTACAAGATTTAACAAGATGGACAGAGAGGGCACTGAAGTAAGAAAAGGAGAAGCTGGGCAGAAAGATAAGCTGGAGAGTGGAGGAGAACTTCAAGGATAGGAAGAAAGAGAAAAACAGGAAAAGAGGAGGTAAGGAAGAGATGAACAAGAAAGCCAATGAGGGAGTGAGTGACAAGGGAGATGGTCCTAGAAGAGATTCCCCAAAGAGATCAATCGGAGTTTGAAATAAACATAGTCAATAGTCCTATGTCCTTGGAGACTCAGGTGGTAGGATTTCTAGGATCTGAATGTTCACGACCACTGAGACAACATGGTAAGAACTCATCTCTGGAAAGGAGAGACCAGAAACCTCCACAGGGAACAAATTAATAAACCACTTATCCCATACTGCAGTGCAAAGGTCATCACAGAAGCCTGGGGCATAGTAGACAGTGCCACTACAGCCTTGATTATCAATAAATCCTCTGTATCCATCTTCAAACTTGCCACTCTTCCCCAAAATGTTCTGGGGTGGCAGATCTCCAGGAAGTGGCAATAATCTCAAATGAGGGTCAACCTTTATAAAGGAAGATGTGTAGCCACTTTCCCCCCAACTGCCATGTACACACAGATCCTCACTCACCAGTGTGTTGGCGTGTATGGCTTGTGAGGTGGAAAGATCTTGAAAAAGACTTTCCACACACAGAGCAGATGTGGGTCTTCCCTTTCTTTTTGGTCTGGTTCCTGAGATCCTTCTTCCTCTCTGGGCGATTTCCTGGTAGCACAGAAAAGCTTGAGGAGCATGCTGAGGGCTGTCCGGGGTCCAGATGTGAGTTTGAAAAGTTGAAGATTCTGTCATCATAGGGCACCTGGCTACTATCAAGGGACATCCTGAATGCTGTAGTTCTGGTCTGGTCCCCACTGGGGGTTTTCATCTGCATGTCGTGCAAGCTCTGCTCACCATTGGGGGTTGTTGTCTGTCCCCCATAGCAGGTTAGGTTGTTATCCAGGGTTGGCCTCTGGTATCCAAAGAAGGTCTGATCATCATTGGGAGTTGTCTTCTGACTTCCACAGAGAATCTGGACACCAGTTCTCTGAGCCCTGTAGTAAGATGCATTACTGCTGGGAATCATTGTCTGACTCTCAGAGAAGGTCTGTTCTCCATTATGGATTGTCCTTTGAGCTCCATAGAGACTTTGGTTACCATCACAGGGTTTCATCGTGTTTCCATCAAAGGTTGGCTCATCACTGGGAGTGGGCTTCTGACCTCTAATGAGAGCTTGATTGCCATGGAGGGGCATTTTCTGATACCCATAGACTGTCTGATCAACATTGGCAGTTGTCATCTGACTGCCATAGAAAGTTTGGTTACCCTTAGCAAGTGTCATCAAAGTCCCATAGGTGAAGTCATCAGTGGAGATTGTCATTTGACTTCTAGAGAGAGACTGGTTAGTATCAAAAGGTATTGTTTGACCCCCATAGAGAGTCTTAGTATCATCAAAAGGCATTTTCTGAATCCCATAGAGAATCTGGTTAGAATCATGGGGCATTTGTTGACCTCCATAGAATGTCTGGCTAGAATCAAGGGATATTGTCTGACTCCCACAGAAAGTCTGGTTTGTCTCAAAAGGCATTGTCTGGCCTCCATAGAAAGTCTGGTTAGAATCATGGGGCAGTGGGTGACCCCTATAGAGAGTGTGGATTCCATTGGGAATTGTCATTTGATCATTATAATAGATCTGATCACCACTCATCTTATCTCCATAGACATTCTGGTCACTGTAGGTTGTCATCTGATCCATAAAGTTTGTCTGGTAAGCACTGGCAGTGGTCACCTGACTTCTATTGACATTCTTCTCCCATTTGAAGGTCATATTCTGATGCCCATGATAAATCTGATCAGCATTGGAAGTCACCATCTGACTCCAATAGGAAGCTTGGTCATCCCCAGAAATGACTGGACATTCTTCAAATGAGATTTGGTCAGCATTGAAGCTCACCACGATGCCCTCATGAAGAGTAGCTACCTGATGATCATGAAGGGAGTTATTCTGGCTCTCTTCAATAGAAATGGCCCCCTTGTGTCCTGTGGCTGCTGTCATCTGGTATCCAGTGAGTAAGGAGTTGGAGGGATCATTGACATCTTTCAGCTGTGAGCTTGCTGTGGCGATCATCTGGACAACAGGCACAGCTTCTTGTCCTACAGGACCATCCTCGGCAAGTGGTATATTAAGGGCTTTTGCAGGCTGTGCTGTTGAGACTGGCTGGGAGATAGTAGAAGAGTCAGAGGTCATCATTGTGGCACTACAGGAAGTCATGACTCTGGGCTGACTTGCACTGGCTGTCTTTTGCAGGGGCTGTGAGAGGCACCAAAACCTGAAGCTAAGCTGGCACTAGTAACTGGTCCTTCTGAGTCAGGAAGTCTTGGAGAAACCCGAGTATCAGATGTTTGGAGGATGGAGTTGAGCTTTTTGTGGAACTCGATTTTCAGTTGTAAACACCTAGGAAGAAAACCCAGAAGGTCAATGGACACCACTTTAAGTCCTGTTCCATACACTGCCTCTCACAGATAGCAAGCTAATGCATCCCACCATCTTTTCCTATTCAAAAGAGGCTTTCTAGACATTTTAGAAAAGAACTAGTTAAATGAGTAAATTAATGTTTGAAGGAATTATGCAACATTTCTACCAATGACTGTGGGAAACAGGAGTCCTGGCTATTGCTGCTTTAAGGAGAAGCAGCTCCTTGTAGAGCACACTCTACTGTATGGCTACAAATGCATTAAAAGCCTGGAAACACAAAACAGCAAGCTCCAATTATTTAAAATTGGGGTCATATGAATAAAGCAAACTCCAAAGTATCCAGGAGGGAAATAAGATTAGAGCAGAGCTAATAGAGAAAATTCAGCTGTAATAAAAATCGATACTTTTTTTTGAAAAGATCAACAGACTTGGCGAACTTATTTGTAAGTTGAAGGGGGAAGGAGGCTGGCAGGATTGCAAGTCCGTAAAGCATTGTCATCCACACCTGAAACCACAGAATGACAGAGGGAACCAGATGTTGTCCATTTCCTGTGCCCACAACAGATGCCCTGTGGCACGTGCATACCCAGGAGTCTGCACACGGTGAAGAAGCCACCTGGGGTGACAGTCCTACAATTCCAGCGACTTGGAAGGTTGAAGCAAGAGGATTTTAGGGTCAAAGTCTACTTGGGCTATGTAGAGCAAAAGATTGGTTGTAGAGACTGGAGAGATTGATATGTATTTTTTAAAAATCCTGTGGAAATTTATATATGTGTGTGTATACAATTCATAAGTGATTTATGGTATTTAGGAAAAATATTGTTTTTAAAAGATTTGCAAGTACTACAAGGCAAAGACCAGGTCATCCACTTGTGAGCTTGCTCATTAACATTCTAGATTCTCTAAGAAGTGGAGGAAAAGCCTAAGGTGAGCTAAAGGATGGAAAACAGGAGCCATTCCTACTTTTGTTACTTCGTGTTTGGTATCTCCAAAATGACCGTTCCCACAATGGTAGTTCACATCTGTGACTAGTTCACCCTCCTCAGAATGTCTTCTCAGTCTCAAAAGAATACCCATGGTATGCACTCTCTGATAAGTGGATATTAGCCTAGAATCTTCCAACATCAAAGACAAAATCCACATACCAAATGATGTCCAAGAAGAAGGAAGGAGTGGAACCTGGTTCTGAAAAGGCCAATCCATCAGTGTAGGAAAATTCCACAAGAGGGAAGTGGGAAGGGGTCGAAGGGGGAACAGGGGGAGTGAGAAGGACATATGGGACCTTTCGGTGGCAGGGAACCAGAAAAAGGGAAATGAAATGTAAATAAATAATATATCCAATAAAAATGTAAAAAAAAATGACAGCTTCATTTCTATAATATATATATATATATATATATATATATATGTAAATGAATGTCTTCACATCATTCGAGCATTATTCCAGGGACCTCCCAGATTCAAGGGAAGGGGATCCCTGAATTTATGACCAATCTGTTCTATAGAGCTAGTTCCAGGACTGACAGTGCAACTGAGAAACCCCTTTTCAAAGCCAACCAACAGACAAACAATAAGAACATTCCAAAGATTGTGATCAAAAAATAAAAAGCTGTGCAGTGGTGCCACATGCCACATGGTCCCAACACTCAGGAGGCAGATGCAGGTGAGTTTGAGGCCAGCCTGCTCTGCAAAGTGTGTTCCAGGATAGCCAGGACCACACAGAGATCTCCTCTGGAAAAATCAAACAATAACAACAACAATAAGTGAATAAATGAAAAGGTTGGAGGATGTGGCTCAGTGGTAGACCAGCATTGCCTACATCACACTGAAGCCCTGTATTCAAGCCCAGCATCTCACAAAAGGGCGGGAGGCTGGGGAAGGCATCAGAGCCTGTTGGGAGAAGCTCTAGATTCAAACTCCAACAGCACACACACAAAGAAGCCAAGGACCCCAAAACATCATTCAAGTTACAGGAATGAATAACACAGTGGTGAAAAGGTGCCCAATATCAGCATAGGTGTGTGAAAGGATAGAGAGCGGATAATTATTTGATGGATTTTTTTTTATTTAAAAAAAAAAGGATTTATTACATGTGAGTATAAGGTAGCTTCATTTACCAGAAGATGGTGTCAGATCACATTACAGATGGTTGTGAGCCATCCTGTGGGTGTTGGAATTTGAACTTGGGACTTTTGGGGAACACCCATCAGTGCTTTTAGCCACTGAGCCATCTCTCCACCCCCAGCTGCATAGTATTTACAAAGAAGTGCCCCCACATAGTAACTCGCATTGTTGAGCTGTAGAGAATTGGAATTCTTTCTTACAGCTAGAACTGTAAAATGAGGGCCAGGAGATGGTGAGGGTGGTTAGTGCCTTTAATCCCAGCACTCAGGAGGCAGAGGGACCAACTATGAACTCTAGGCCAGTCTAGTCTACAGAGTTTCACGAAAGCTGGGCTACAGTGATACAGTCTTGAAAAACCAAAAGAAAAGTAGAAATGTAAAATGTCACAACTGCCTTAGAAAACCGGGAGGACACCCAGGGGCTTGATTTATGTCACCAAACTGTGAAATGTATCTAGCAGTCTGTCTATCAGCACATGAATGGGTAATTCAATTCAGGATTAACAGTGGAAGAAACACTTGGGCATGCTGAAGACATGATTCCTGAAGGACTGCCATGGAAGAGACTACACTGAGATGTGTCCTCTGCAGAGTCACACAGGGAATGCTGGTTTTCTGAGGTGCTGTGGGGGAGGGGAAGGATGAAGAGTCATTCCCTGGGATAGGCCTAGCAGAGCTACATAGGGAGGTCCTGTCTCAAAGGTCAAGAGGAAGCTGAGAGTTGGAGTGGCATGCACTTGGGAGCTACTGGCAAAGCATTATTGTGAGTTCAAGGCCATCCTGGTCTAAGAGCAGCAAGGAGTTCCAGAACATTCAGGACTAAATCGAGAAATCCTATCTCAAAACAAACTAACTACAAATAGAGAGCCCAGCAACAAGGAAAGAAAGACTGTCCTCATAGGTTATTATAATTTATTATTATCATTATAAGTAAAATAATAAGAATTATGATTATTGTTCATATTATTATTGGTTTTTTTGAGACAGGGTTTCTCTGAGAGGCCTAGCTGTCCTGAAACTCCTTCTTTCTAAGAGGCTGATCTCCAACTCATAGATCTGTGTGTCTCTTCCTCAGGATGGCTGAGTGAGTGAAAGAGTGAACCACCACCCCTGCTATTCATATTTT